>JAYJMB010006951.1:0-53367 GCA_036873735.1 Pouteria campechiana
GGGGGGGGGTGAATTGAGATTTTAAATTCTTGGCCAATATAAAACCAAAGTGCTTTAATAATTGGGAAATGAATCACACAACATAGAGCACATAGGTATTTTATAGAGGTTCGACCCTAAACATGACACGTACTCCTCTCTCTAAGTTAGCCTCCCTCACCATACTCAAGCTCCACTAATCACCAGTTTGTTTTTCTAAGCTTTCTTACAAACTCTTACACTATTTGGTTTTTCAAAAGCTTAACAACAAACTTATACACAGGTTGGTTTTCCAAGCTTACCAACAAACTTATCCCAATTGATTTCTAAAGCTAACCAACAAACTTATACATAGTTAGCAAACCCCTTGCTTTCTATCCCAATAAATAAAAAATGTATAATAATGAATGCCTCTTACATAGGCTATGTTCATATGCAATTAACTATAGTAGTAAAATGTATAGCAATAAATATAGAGAAAGGTGTAGCAGGGATGGGATGGATGGAAGAAAATGTGGGATCAGAGAGATTATGGTAGACCTCGATAATGATCCTTTGAAACATTTGGAATCATGCATAAGCATGCATCCATTATGTTTGAAAGATCACGTTGGAGGGGCTAATGTTTTGGACTGAAGAGAAGGGGATTTCTTCTAGTTCTACTTCTCACTACAAGTCCTAGGCCACAAAAGGTGGTAACCAGGGTAATTTGACCTTTCGACTCCTATGAAGATGGTTCTTGAGATCTCCAAAGAATATGTTATTTCTTGTAGATCTTCATTTAGGCTCTTTTCTTCTTCTTCAGAAACATCATGAGATCATGTAAATTCATCAGAAGAACTATCTCTATTCCTAAACATCACAATCACTACTCTATCCACTTTACTTCTCTTTAGTGAACTTTCTTTTGCATACATCTCTTTTTCAATTTCTCGCTCATGATCTCTATTGCACAAATAGAATTTTCTCTGGTTTTTACTTTTGCTTTGGTAGCAAGAGGATAAGGATGTGTTAATAAGTACTGTTGCTAACAGTAAGTCAATTGAAAAGAGGTTTCTATGAGGTTGTAGTATATTTTCAATGGATTTTGTTATAAATGTTTGCTAAGTTTGGTCAAAAGATAAGAATGCCATCAAGGAATGTTTTAATTCTTATGTGAGGATGAGATTTACTCTTGTAAATAGGAGTCTTGGAAGTTTAATAAGATTATCAATAGAACTTGAAAATATAGACACAAAGATAATGTGGTAAAGTTTGGAAACATATTTTTGGACATTAAGAATTATGTCAGAAAGTGAGATTGAGCAAAGTCCAAATGTAACTTAAGGCATGAATAACTATGTCTATAAATATGATTTTGAACATGAGGAGCTATGTTTGGAAAAACCTATGTCTGAAATGTTTTAATTAATAGAGCATACACATATTTATGGCATTCAATGTTTAAGATATTCATTCAAATTGTATGAAGTATAAAGTGATGATCAAGATGTTTTCATTATATGAATGGATCTATCACTCCTAGTTCCCTACTAATCATATAAAATCTATCCTCTGAGAGTGATTTAGTCATGATGTCTATGAACTATTTTTCAGTTGGTAAGTATTCTAAGCAAACATTGTGATTATGGACATGATCTCTAACGAAGTGATGCCTGATTTCTATATGCTTAGATCTAGAATGCATAATAGGATTCTTGGTCAAAGTTATAGTGCTAGTAGTATCACATCTGATGGGGATATCAGCAAAACCATAATCTCCTAGTTGTTTCATGTAGAGATTTTGTTCACAATAACTTCCAGCTGCAAGATATTCAGCTTCGGTGGTTGATAGTGTAGCAAATATTTGTTTCCTAGAGAAGCATGATATGATCATGTTTTCAAGAAATTGACAAGTTCCTGAAGTACTTTTTCTATCTACTCTATATACAGTAAAGTCAGCATTAATTATTCTTTTAACAACAATATGATGCAATTCTGTAGGATCTGACTGGCATCTAGCACACATACATACACTAAACATAATGTTTGGCCTACTAGCATCATGTTCCCCATGTCTCTTATCAAGTTCTTAGCAGTCATAGCTCATGTGGCCACTTTTGCTAAATTATAGCATGTAGGAACATCTTTTCTTTTATCTTTATTTTTGAAATTTCTTGAGTTACTTCCAGTCTTTCTTCTTAACATGGTTATAAATCTTCTGCTTATCATGGCCATGCTATCATCATTTTCAATGTCACTTGTTGATGTTTCACTTTATAAGTCATTTTCTGATTCAACTCTCAGTGTTATTGATTTCTTTCCTTTTGGTTCTTCTGGAGCTTTCTGCTTCATTAGAACTTCATGGGTCGTAAGTGATCCCATTAGCTCTTCAACTTTCATTTTGTCCAAACCCCTAGCCTCCTAGATAGCTGTGACTTTTCCATCTACTATCTTAGCAAAGATCTTAGAATCTTTTTCATCATTTTGGGTTCTTCATATTTTTCACCAAGACCACTTAACTTGTTGGTGATCTTTTGAAATCTTCTAAACAGTTCTGATATTGTTTCATTATCTTACATATGAAAGGCTTCATATTCCTACATAAGTATATTAATTTTGGTCTCCTTGACTTGATTAGTACCTTCTTGTGCAACTTTAAACTTATCCCAGATTTCTTTTGCTGAGCCACAAGCAAAATTCTTTTCAAACTTAGAAGGTGATAATGGATATTAGAGGCTATTCTTAGCTTTAGCATCTCTCTTTGCTAATACAATGTCTTCCGCAGTATATTTATCTTTTGTGTTCATGACAGTATTTCCATCTTTGATGATTTGCCATAACTTATAGTTAGTGTTTATCAAAAAGTTTTGCATACGCATTTTCTAGTACACGTAGTTGGTGCCATCAAAAAATAGGGGTATGGTGGTTATCTCTCTTTCAACTATGGTGTTATGGATAGTATTGGCCATAGGGATCACTTTAAGTAGTCAAAAATAACTAGTAATCAAGGCTAACTATTGAAGCTTACTCTAATACCAATTGTTGGTCTTGTCCTATGGTAGCTCAAGAGGAGAGAGGGTGAATTGAGCTTTTAAAATCTTCCCCAATATAAAACCAAAGCGCTATAATAATTAGGAAGTGAATCACACAACACAGAGCACACAAGTATTTTATAAAGGTTCAACCCTCAACATGGCACCCACTCCTCTCTCTGAGTCAGCCTCACTCACTATACTCAAGTTTCAATAATCACCAGTTGGTTTTCCCAAGTGTCCCAATGTACTCTTACACAAGTTGGTTTTCCAAAAGCTTACCAACAAGCTTCTACATAGGTTGGTTTTCCAAGCTTTCTAACAAACTTATCCCAATTGGTTTCCAAAGCTAACCAACAAACTTATACACAGTTAGCAAACCCCTTGCTTGCTATCCCAATTGATGAAAAATGTACAACAATAAATGCCTATTACATAGGATGAGTTTGTATGCAATTAAATGCAATAGTAAAATGTATAGTAATAAATACAAAGAATTTCATACTCTCTTAAGTTGTAGTAGAGAATAAGCTTTTGAATGCAAATAGCTTTTTGGCACTGTGGAATTAGAGGAAAACTTAATGTCTAAAAGTAAATCCTTATGCTTTTCAAAAATGACTTCTTCACTCTCTCTCTCTATCTCTCTAAAATGGCCTTTCTTTACTCCTTTTATAGCTAAGTTTGAATTTTTCCCATTGGAGAAGACGACATTCATTTAATGCAAGCGAATCGATAGGATTTTCTATCTATTAGAGCTTTCTCGTGGGTTTTCATGTCTGAGATCTGTTGACCCATGTCTAAGTTCAATTTCCATGTCTGGAATTAAGTTTTTGAAATTGATTAACTCATTCAACTAAAACTAATTGTTTTACCCATGTCTTAAAATGAACCGCCATGTCTAGTTTTAAATAGTCATGTCTGGAATTAAATTTTGGACTTGGACTAGTACTTGACTTGTAACTGACTCTTTCTTTCTTTTGTGAAAATGATTCACCATGTCTAGATTGGAGTGGCCATGTCTAAAATTGTTATTTCAAACTTGGATGAATCATTTAGTTTGCAACACCATGTTCGGTCATGTCTTGACCTTAATCACCATGTTTGTAAATGTTTCGCTATGTCTAGATTTAAGTTTTCTAACTTGGATTGGCGCTAGTTGGATTTTATTGCATGACTTGATCCTAGCTATGTCTGATTTTGTGTTTTTGTACTTCCATGCCTTGATTTTTGGTTTTAGCAATGTCTGGGTCTTGTTCCATATCTAGAATTGGTTATGTGATGTTCAAACTTGCTTCTTTAGTGTCTGTCATTTTGCTTGAGTGTGGAACTTAGATTTTTCTTCACTTTGAAGCCTTTATCTTTGTTTGACTTTGGGCACAAATCTAAATGACTTTGACAGTGTTCTTAAGATATGTGGAGTTGCTTCACACACCGCTTCTTCAAAGATTTAGTATCATTCTTTCTTATTTGAGCATTTACATTTTCTTTTTCATATATTTGTGAATCTTATCTCTAATGTATTCTCGTAAGTGCTGTCCACTTATGTTATTTCCTTGATATATTGTTTGTTACTGCACACTTGGGAAATAATGATCAATAGCTTAAACTTTCACTCATGTGCTTTTACTCATCATCAAAACTTAGCTAGTTAAATATTTTCATCATCAAAGTTAAGCCTAGTAAAGAAGTTTAGTTCATAGATTAGCCTTTAGAAACTCTAATAAAAGGTCAATCTAACGGTAACTTACAATAAGCCAATATTAGAATTTCTAAAGACTTATTTCAGAAGTTCTGAAGCCAAACAATATGTAAAAAGTTGTACCAAATCTACCAAACATTTAAAAAATTGATACAAGTTGCAATGACTATAATCTCTTCCACAACTTATAAAAGGATTATTAAAGTAACACACAAACCAATAGAAAACAATGAAAAAGAGAAATGTTTGATTTAAGCATTTACGAGAGCATTCAACATCTTCTTCCATTGTTCAATTCCAATTGCTTCAACTGTTGATCCCTTGCTAAATGGTAGCTCAAGAGGAGGGAGGGGGGTGAATTGAGTTTTCAAAAGTTTTGGCCAATAAATTGAGAAATGTGCTTAAAATAAAGGGAAGCAATTTTCACAGCACATGTGCATAAGATTTTATAGTGGTTCGACCCTTCCTGGGTTCCTACTCCACTTGTCTTAGTCAGTCTCCTCTACTGATCTCAAGTTCCACTAAATCTTCTACTTAATTTTCTCAATACATAAATATTAAGCACGTTGCTTGCTTTAACAGATACTAAAAAAATATACAGATTAGTGCTTTTTACATAGGTAGATTTGTACAGAAATTAGAAGCTTAAATAAATGAACAAAGTAAGCAATAAGGATGTAGGTATCAAACTCTTTGAAAGTGAAGCAGATCTAGCTTTGAATGCTTTGTGATCTCAATGAACTTAAAAGAACACAAGTTTGGGGTGTGGTATTAATACAACCCATAAAATACAAAGAGAACGCCAAACAAAAAGTCAAAGAGAGTGAATATTCATGTGCAATCCAATTATGATCTCTTATTTTATGGATCCTTATTCCTTTTCTTTTTTAGCCAAACCAAACGCCCCATTACAAGCTTAACAAAAACCTATTAGTCCAAGTGGATAGCACTATGTACATTAGTGGAGAGGGATTACGAAAAACAAGCTTATGGGGTATTTTATGAAGATCATTAGAATCACTGGTTTGCACAATATTGACTAAAAAGCATGCATGTAGTATGAGATTGATACAACACATACACATTTTCACTTCATGAAAGAATGGATGACATATGAGTTTCATGAGATTACTTGGCAAGTATCTTGAATGATTTCTAAGTTATGTGTACATTTGTAATCAACCTAACATGTTTTTGATTGTTTGAGAAAGATTATCCTATCTATTTTATGAATTCTGATTGTTATTTTGCTCAAGGATGATCAAAAGCTAAGTTTGGGGGTATTTGATAAGCTCATAATATATTATATTTTTATACCTAAATTCAGATATTTTAGATCTTATTTTGACATAATTTTAGTGGTTTATAATCACATTAGAGTAATATTGCACTTAACAGAGTTTGTTTCTATTTTAGACATCAAAATCTATAAAAATAAGTTGAATATTACAAATAATGTCACTTTGAGACAATTTCTAGTATGTATGGAGGCTAACTCAGAGAAAGTATTCAAAATGAAAGTTTCATCCCTTTGAACTATCTATCCAACATATCAAGAATCATATAATTATAAGTTTAGAATGGAACATTATGGCTAGAATACTGCAACTATCTCCAAAGCTTTAGACCCTCTAAAAGGTAAAAACCATTACTAGGTGTTATGTTAAGGCAATTTCTGGCATAGATATAGATTGATTCAGAGAATGTGTTCGACTTAAAAGTTGTATCCATTCAAATTATTTATCTAAACAATCAAGAATCACATGATTTAATTATTAGATGAGGAAGTTAGGGCTAAAATACCAAGACTGTGTCTAGAGACCTCTAAAAGCAACTTTGGAGGTGCCACTTCGAAAGCCATTCTACTACTTTAGATGCTCTAAAGTTAACTTTAGAGGGTTTGAAGGTGTTCAAATGGAACAAAATAACTTTAGATATGTGGAAGTAAGTTTCAGATGGTCTGAAACAAGATCTTGAAATCTCAACACGACCTTTAGAGTGCTTGAAGTGCAATATTAGATGCTTCGAAGAAGCTTACAAGAAGAATTTGAAGACAAAAGCAATTTCCAGATTTCTAAAGACATTCTAGTAGGTGTAAAAAGGCTTTAGAGGGTTTGAAATGTAACTTTAGATGCACTAAAGAAGCACAAAAGAAGAAAATAATTCTGAAATCTAATTTTTGGGTTTAAAAACACATTTAACACCTCCAAAGGCTTTCAAAAGTATAAATAAAGCTTCAAAATGGAATTTAGAGATGCTAGAAGCAATGATTAGAGTCATGCAAAATACTTTGAAGTCATACAAGAGATCAAGCATCTGAAATTTATGTCAGAAATAAGTTCAAATAGTCTGAATTGCAGTTTAGAGTGGTTTCCGAGGTTGGGTGCTGCAACGCTTAAGACTTGTAACTATTTGAGTTATATCTTGAAATTGATTTCTCTAAGAAAGTTTTGTGGCAAATTTTTAGAATCTGAGACATGCGCAAATGCATTTATACTCAAAAGCTGATTTCTAGGCATAAAGAAGTTATCTTTATAACCTAAGACATGTGATAACTATAGTTATTTTTAGAACTCTGATTTTTCTGCATTGCAACTTTAGGATGCTGTCATTTTGCATCGAAAGACTAAGTTATTCTTAGAAGTGGATCTATGCATAGAGGTGTTGTAGTTCATGGGAGATTTTACTAAAACCTTGCTGCTTAGTTTATTTAAGGAGATGTCTATAGAGAGTTTGGTAAAGAGAGTTTGACAGATAGATTGTGTACTTGGGAAACAAGGAATCAAGAGAGAGATTCCAAGTTCTGCAACATGCATATTTCGAAGAGTGTTTTTTCTTTGTTTAGCATCAACTAATTTTCCTTTTCTAGGGTGAAGATGTAGCCCTTATGATTATTCTATTTTAAACAGGGATTCTTGGTTAATTAATACAATTTTATCTTGTTTCATTAATTGTATGCATTGAAACTATTTGATTTGTTTAATTTCCTAATTACCAATTCTATGAATTAAACTAATTATCTCAAAACATGAATATAGTACTATCATGCCCCACTTTCCGATGTGCAACCTACCATTTTGCACTGTATTTCACTAGGATTTGCCTACTTTTAGGGTGGGGTGGTTGGTTCCCATTTTGAAACTTGACTAGTTTCTACAAAAAAAATGGACAGAGCCTCCCCTGAAAATGGGGATATCCAAACCTGTACAAGCATTCTATACACCATAATATACATTGATTCTAAATAAAATAATGAATTAACTTCTAAAATACATACACTATAATCCCACACCCTAAGATCTGGGTTAAATCATGATGGTAGTAAACTTGGTAACTTAACATGCAATTCATCCACAATACTAATACGACATGCCGCTACAATTCCATACACATCATTTATCATTATAGAATAATTAAAATTATTAATTATAATTATAGACACACAATGAGATCCCAATCCCAATTAAATCAACATAATTACTATCTTCCTTAGCTCCATTGCTTTACTTGCCAGCTAAAAATTTAAATTAAAAGGCATGAGTCCGGGCAACTCAATAAGTAGGCAAGTATAATAAAAAAATAATAATCAATAGCTCAATATTCTTCGAAAACAAACATTTCATATAATTCAACTCTATCATACACAACACAATATATAAAATGTACATAGCTTCCCATTCTATTTCATTCAACAATCTTCTCAATACCACATATGCATAGCATTAGTCATAATACTGGAATCTTCTATATCTCTCTTGTTTGGACATCTATACACAAGAATAATTTCATCAAATATAGGTCAATCATTGCAATCTAATGGATACTTAATATCATAAATTTTTACAAAACTAACAATTCAATCAAATGTCAATCTACAATCCAATATGCGGTATCCACTATCCCCAATCTAGAACAAACATGCCCAGACTCAACCAAATGAGATATTTCATATCCCCATCCATACATTCATCAATAGAAGAAGGGGCGCCTACTTGCCTCACATGAAGAATTATCTTATAGTACTTGAATTCCATTGTTGCTTTAAAGCTTTCTATTCCATGTAATAATCCTATATACATCACATTGGTCACCATTCAATTCATTTACAAAGTTAAACATATCAATTCAGTAAATTATACTTCCTAATCATGTATTCATACATCATGTTAACACCTCAATCATAGCCCATTCCAGACTACCACTTCCCTCATGGAAGCAATACATTAAACATGTAATTAACAGTACTTAAATTAGGGTTTTCTCTATAGGGCATCATTAAAATCTTAATTTCTTACAACATTTGCTTCATATATACATGATTTTCACTAAATCAACTTATATACAACTCCATTAAGCTTTAAATTCAATTTGTTCATAGCTTATATAGCCTATATACAAAAGCCCCTTCTTAACCACACTTAGGGCATAGTTCCAAAACCTATTTTATCGGCCCAAATCATCCCAAACAAGTCCTAAAACATCATAACTCATGCATTAATCATTTCCCCATGTTTATTGCAATAAATATATCATTTTCCAATTTTTTTCCATGATTCACAAATTTTCCAAAATCCTAGCTTTGCCTAATCATCAATCCTCATGTCTAATTAAGTTCCAGACCATTATTAAGCATACATACATCTTTCATCCATAATTCTATGTCAGATCCATCATTTTTCTCCAAAATTCCCAAATTTCCAAATCCTTAACTTAAGAAAATCAAAAATATGGAGGGAAAAACCAACTTACCAAGTAATCCACGCATGGCTTTCTCTTGTGGACATAAATCTAAGCCCAAAACTCTAGTTGACACCATCCATTTGAAGAAAACTTGATTTTTCTACCATTTGGATGGTTCAAATCATTGAAAGTTGGGTTTAATCAAAAGATCATATGATTTACTAGCTAGGTAAGATAATTCCTTAGCTAAATAGGAAAAAAATAAGGCTAAATGGAGTCAAGGCATGAAAGGTGAAGAAACAGAATAGAATGGGAGAAAAATGAAATGGGGCAGGTTGAAAAAACCCAACCCATATATTTATAGCCGCCAACTAGAGCCGCCAGTGCCACCCCGCTACCGCATTGCCATGCCAAGGTCGATCCAGTGCTGCCAATGTTGACCATGCTAGCCCATACCATTTCAATCATAAATTCCTTGAAAAATATTGGATTCACATGATTCTTAATTATTTACAAAGATAATTTCAAGATCTACAACTTTTATGTTGATCACATTTTCTAAATCAATACATAAATATGCATAAAACTTGAGTATAAGTGACCCCAAGTTGTAATGTTTAATTTCCTTTCACTATATATTGAGGTTTATAACATAGACTAACTTCAAAATCATGGGGTGTTGCATTTGCATCCCAAATTACTTTATAATTTCAACTAGTCTTATGTTTAATCATCCTAAAATAATCATTTAATAACATTAATTTCATCCCAAACTCAAATAACAACTCGTCCATTCCAAGGGTTACTCAAATTTCATAATTTACACTCATGAAACATCACCCATAGCCCCATTTTATATAAAACACTTCAAATCTCCCAATAATCACTTCAAACACATCACATGTATGAGATAGGGCATGTTCAAGCTATTCAGCACTTTATTTGGGGTTATTTGCCAAAAATCACCTATTCGGTTCCTTTTACCAAAATGTTTCTGTTATACATAACTCCATAGGCTATTTTCATTCTAATTACATCCAATGCTAAAACCAATGTCTTACACATATCACAATACCTATGATGACTAGTTTAGGTCCTTTGTATATCTCAAATACATGCTTTTGCTCAAATTCACCTATTGAGTTCTTTTCACATAACCTTCAACTTAATAGTTCAAAACTCTAAAACCATCTTAAAACTTCAATTCAATAGATCTTACATATTACATTGCACATAATGCTCATACCATATTATTCATTCAAGTCATATAACTGACTTTACTCAAAATCATTTCTTCGGCCTAATGGCTAAAATAGCCATAACAACAGTTATCTCGACATTTAACGCCTTGAGCGTTACAAAGTACCCAACTAACAAAAAGTTTCAACCTCGAAACTTTAAGTCTCATCTAACAAGTAAGAGTATAAAATCCAAAAAGATAAAATTTTACTAGTATTTTATCTACATCATATCACCTTGACACAATAGTATCTCACACATTAATATGACCATGTAAATTTTCATCCACTTCCACCATGCTTCCCTACGCCACCACTATCACAATGATATCTTTCTCCAAATATCACTTTCACAGTGATACCACATACCTCATAGCTATGTAATGTCTTTCACAATACTACAATAGAAAACATATATAGGAAATTCGAATTTCCTAACTCTATCACAAGAAATTTCATGATTTCATAATTTCCATTCATGACATTAGTCATAAATGACACTACATATTCAGTCATATCCAGGGGATTATGTAAGAATCATACATCCTTAATATAACATATAGTCATACACAAGCAAACACATACAACTAAAAAAGCTCAGATCATAGGCCATTTTGATGCCCCTCAAGTCTATCCATAATAGGTAGGCCACTTTGGCATCCATGGCATTCATGTCATACACATTATTTATCATAGCTATATAGCTCACTCTATTCATATGATCATCACAATAGTCTCCTCATCCACCTCTCATCATATATAAATATATATATATACTTGTTGCCAACTAGTGCCATGCTCGGGAGGCTATCAATAAAGTGGTTTTGGTTACAAATAAAATAGTCTTAGTAACAAATGAAAGGGGTCTCAATCACAAATAAAGTAGTCTTAGCCATCAAATGAATAAAGTGATCTGAACCACTATCAAGTAGCAACCACCATGAAACAAGGTGATCTAAACCACAATGAAGTGCCAACCACTGTAAAATGAGGTGATCTAAACCACAATTAAGTGGCAACCACCATTAAGTAAACTCAGCCACGGATGAAATGAAGTGGAGTGAACACAACCATGATATTCACATCATTATTTCTTACATACTTTTGCATAGTGATCTTTATAATTTATCACATCTTTCCCTTCTGATGCATTATCAGTCGATTCCCATATCCCTTGCTACAAATATTACTAGATCCAGGACAACACTATCAATACCATCTGTAGTATCTAGCCATCATAGCAACATAAGCATTTCAGGTTCACTGTCTACATTAGTTAGGGCAATTACTATAGCCTTTGGATGATACATAGTATATGTGTCTAGTTATACATACCATAAGTGTCAAATCTTATACAATATATTCTTTCATTTATATTTTAATTAATTTTTTTATCCAAGTGTCCATTCACATAAATTCCACCATATTGCTACTCTCGCAACCGTCACCCCTAGGGGTGTCAAGTCATTTAAAACAATTTGGTTGGGGTGGTGCAACCTGGCACTGTGTCCACATGATCAGTCCTTGGGTCTCATATAATAGATCAACATAGGCCATTCCTGAAAGGAATCATAAAGAATCAAAGGAGCCATCCCGGTAGGTACCCAAACCTCAAATACCCAATAATCATATGCTAGCAGGCATTCAAATCAAAGTTCATATCAATTCAAGAGGCATCCAAATCCAAGCATCAATAAAATAGCCAATATTCAAATCTCAACTAAGTAATCAATTATCCAAATCTTATTCAAATAGCCAAACTAGATTTACACAAATGATATATCATCATGTATCGAAATCCCAATTTACACAATTAATACACTGGTAAACATCCAAACTCATGTTCACACAATTCATCCAAATCCAAACTAAGCATGCATCTAATTCTCAATCATAATCCAAGCATGTTTATAAATTTCAAACAAAACCCAATTCAATTTCATACATGGACTTCTATCATACTACTATACCATCACTAACCTTCCAAGCATCCTCTAGTCCCTTCTTACACAATACATTGTATAGCCCAAAATTCAATTGTAATTCTAATGGAATGCAAGATAATATCATTAATATAAATTCTAATAGCCCATGTATACAAAATTTTCCATCAATCAATTACATTATCAACCCATAACACAATCCAATGTCAATCATTTGAAGGGGGAAAAATAAACAAGTCCATTAATAAAATTAAGAATCAAAATCAAAACAACTTAATTCAATCATACAGAAATTCCATGTCAAATGATATAATCATGGCTCACATGTCCATACAAATCAACATATGCATCAGTAAGTTATTCAATCATGTATAAGCATATAATTATTCTCACAACACGCCATGTAGATCCAAGTAATCAAGTAGTCAACAAAGTTCATACAATTACTTTAATCAAAGGAATCCAAGGACTCCATCACAAATCAATTAAACAAACTAAAACTGAATTTAGTTTCAAATGCTTATTCAAGAACTTCACAGTTTCATCCTTTTTAATTCACATACTCTGTAAAACCATACCATTCATAAATTCAAACAAGAAGCATATATATAAGTGCCATGCTTCACTATGCTACTACAAACATAGCATATATATGCTACTCCAAAATTACAATTGTGTTATCATAACACTGTCACTTTATTGCAATTGATATCCACTATACAATATCATATCCAATCACAATTACCAAGTCATGAACATCATTCATGTTTACTCCATAAGTATATCATTCATACATACTCGTATCGATTCACATTAGCATATCAATTCACAACTATCATTTACATCAGCAATACATAATCAATTTACTTCATAATGAATTTACTTCACAATTATCATTTATATGCCCATTATTCTTTTACTCACACCTTCGCAATACTCTTATTCTAATATTTTCCCATACATTGCTAAACTCATCTTGGCATGTCATTTTCTATTTCATTCTTATACCCTGTTGCCATCATGAGAATTTAGTACTATCACATAGAATAGCAATACTTATTGCTAAGAGCTTGAGACTTATTACATAGATAAGTCAGTAACTCTAATACCACTCAATCCTGCCCTACTTTCTGAGGCGTGACCTACCATTTTACACTGTATTTCACAAGGATTTGTTTACTTTTAGGGTGGGGTGGTTGGGTCCCATTTTGGAACTTGACTAGTTTCTACAAGAAAAAATGGACAAAGCTTCCCCTAAAAATGGGGTTGTCCAAACCTCTACAAGCATGCTACACAACATAATATACATTGATTCCAATAAAATAATAAATTAACTTCTAAAATACATACACTTACAATCCCACAGCCTAAGATCTAGGTTAAATTATGATGGCAATAAACTTGGTAACTTAATGTGCAATTCATCCATAATAATAATCTGACATGCCACTATAATTCCATACATATCATATCATTATACAACAATTAAAATTATTAATTACAATTATACACACACAACGGGATTCCAATCCCAATTCTATCATGTCAACATAATTACTATCTTCCTTGGCTCCATTGCTTTACTTGCTACCTAAAAATTTAAATAAGAAGGCGTGAGTCCGGGCAACTTAGTAAGTAAGCAAGTATAATAGAAAAATAATAATCATCAGATCAATATTATTCAAACAAACATTTCATGTAATTCAACTCTATCATACACATCACAATATCGAAAATGTACATAGCTTTCCATTCCATTTCATTCAACAATCTTCTCAATACCACATATGAATAGCATTAGTCATAATCCCAGAATGTTCTATACCTCTTTATTTAGAGATCTATACATAAGAATAATGTCATCATATATAAAGGTCAATCATTGCAATCTAATGGATACTTAATATCCCAAATTTTTACAAAACTAACAATTCAATCAAATGTCAATCTACAATCCAATATGGGATATCCACTATCCCCAATCCAGAACAAACATGCCCTGAGTCAACCAAATGGCATATTTCATATCCCCATCCATACATATATTAATAGAAGAAGGGGTGCCTACTTACCTCACATGAAGAATTATCTTATAGTACTTGAATTCCACTACTGCTTCTAAGTTTTCTATTGCATGTAATAGTCCTATATACATCACATTGGTCACCATTCAATTCATTCACAAAATTAAACTTATCAATTCAATAAATTATACTTCCTAATCATGTATTCATACATCATGTTAATGCCTCATGGAAGCAATACATTCAACATGTAATTAACATTACTTAATTTAGGATTTTCTCCATAGGGCATCATTAAAATCTTCATTTCTTACAACATTTACTTCATATATACATAATTATCACTTAAATCAACTTATAAACATCTCCATTAAGCTTTAGATTCAATCAGTTCATAGCATATACAGCCTGTATACAAAAGCCCCTTCTTAACCACACTTAGGGCATAGTTCCAAAACCTATTTTATCAGCCCAAATCATCCCAAACAAGTCCTAAAATATTTAATTCATTTATTATCATTTTTTGCATGTTTATTGCAACCAAATATATCATTTTCCTAATTTTTTCCATGATTCACAAATTTTCCAAAACCCTCGCTATGCCTAATCATCAATCCTCATGTCCGATTAAGTTCTAAACCATTATTAAGCATGCATTATCCTTTCCCCCATAATTTCTAAGTCAAATCCATTATTTTTCTCCAAAATCCCCAAATTCCCAAAACCCTAACTTATGAAAATCAGAAATAAGGAGGGAAAAACTAACTTACCAAGCAATCCACTCATGACTTTCTCTCGTGGACATAAATCCAAGCCCAAAACTCCAATTGACATCATCCATTTGAAGAAAACTTGATTTTTCTCCCATTTTCATGTTCAAATCACCAAAAGTTGGGTTTAAATGAAAGATCACATGATTTACTAACTAGGTAAGATGATTTTCTAGGTAAATAGGCAAGAAATAAGGCTAAATGGGGTTAGTGCATGAAAGGGGAAGAAACATAATGGAACGGGAGAAAAATGAAATGGGCCAGGTCAAAAAAACTCAACACATGTATTTACAGCCATTGACTGATGCCTCTAGTGACACTCCGCTATTGTGCCACCATGCCAAGATTGATCCACCACCACAAATGCCGGTTTGGCGTCGCCAGCACCGACCATGCTAGCCCATTCTATTTCAATCATAACTTCCTCGTAAGATAATTGATTCACATGATTCTTGATTTTTTACAAAGATAATTTTAATATCTATAACTTTTATGTTGATTACATTTTCTAAATCAGTACATAAATATGCCAAAAGTTGAATATAAGTGACCCCAAGTTGCAATGTTTAACTTTCTTTCACTATGCATTGAGGTTTACAACATAGACTAACTTCAAAATCATGGGGTGTTGCATTTGCATCCCAAATTAATTTATAATTTCACTTAGTATTATGTTTAATCATCCTAAAATGATCATTTAATACCCAAACTCAAATAACAACTCGTCCGTTCCAAGGGTTACTCAAATTTCAAAATTTACACTCATGAAACATCACGCATAGCCCCATTTTAGATAAAACACTTCAAATCTCCCAATAATCACTTCAAAAACATCACATGTATGAAATTGGGCATGTTTAAGCTATTTACCACTTTATTTGGGGTTAACTGCCAAAAATCACCTATTCGGTTCCTTTTACCAAAATTTTTCTATTATACCTAACTCCATAGGCTATTTTCATTCTAATTGCATCCGATGCTAAAACCAATGTCTCACACACATCAGAATACTTATGATGACTAGTTTAGATCTTTTGTATAACTCAAATACATGCCTTTGCTCAAATTCACCTATTGAATTCTTTTCACATAACCTTCAACTTAATAGTTCAAAACTCCAAAACCATCTCAAAACTTTAATTCAATATCTCCTACATATTACATTGCACACAATACTCATACCACATTAGTCATTCAAGTCATATAACCAACTTTACTCAAAATCTTTTCTTAGGCCTAATGGCTAAAATAGCCCTTAAAGCCATTATCTTGACATTTAACGCCTCGGGCATTACAGGTACACACCTTATGCTAAACCAATCTATTTTGTTCACTAAATTTCTTCTAATCTTAATGGGTTTTCACCTCAATTGTACTACATGCCAGAAGTAATTGGAAGGGTGAAAAAACTTGATTTAAACCCTCAGACCTAATGGTAATAATCATATATTTGATAGAATGAACCCAAGATAATGAATTGACACCAACATCTCAATAATATAGGATTTTTGGTCCCAAAGCTTAGGTAAAAACCCAAGAGGGCAGGGGTGAATTGGGTACTTAAAAATTTGCTAAACTCCTTTAAGGTTAAACATCCCTCTAGTAATCAATCCAATTACTCAATCAATGCTCAAATAAATAAAACACAAGGATTTTTATAGTGATTCAAGTAAATACTCTACTCCACTCTTCCAAGAGTACTCTTCTCTTAATGTCTTAGGTTTCACTATTCCCAATAACAAAAATACAATAGTGCTCTTAGCACTCTTCTAGATTTTAGCTCTAAGGGGCATATCTATAGTGTTCTCAACACACTTCTAGATTCCAGCTCTAGGGGGCATAAATACTATGCTCTCAGTACTCTTCTAAATTCCAGGTCTAGGGGGCGTAATCACAGTGCTCCTAACACTCTTTTATATTTTAGCTCTAGGGGGTATACCTAGCTCTTGTCTGCACTAAGATGATCATAACTCGTTTTTAGTCTAGTCTGAACGACTAGCTCAAGGAAATTACAATAAAATGAATATCAAAATTTAAAGCATAGATATTTCTTAATATGCACATGGGAAGTTTCTAAAGATTAAATGCAGAAGTAAATGATCTTCTCAAAAGGTAGTTGGGAGCGTTCAAAGAAAGTTGAGGAAGGTTTGAATGCAAGGCTCTCGACTCTTGAAAGATGCAGAAGGTTTTAGCTTAGCTCAGTAAATTCTCTTAAGAGGGTATTGAATATTTTCTTCTATATTTCATTGTTCTTCTTGTTTCATCGAGACTTCATTTATAATTACTTTGAATTCCAACCATTGGTGGTAGGGAAACTCCATTACTGAAAGAAGACTGTTCTAATTATAGCATATTTGAATTCTCTGACTTCTGCTTACTCCTTGTCTATTGAAATGCTTGCAATGCTAACCTTGGAGAAGATAATTTCCAGACTATTAATAAGCTTTGGTTGAGTTGTTATTGCAATAGCTGACTCTTCCATAAATAAGAAAAGGGCGTTATTAATGCTGAATGGAGACCAAAATTTTTGGTTTACCCATTGTTCATCTTTTACTTATGACAGACAAAGTATCTATCTAGCTATTCATTAGACAAAGTTGTCTCATCTTCTGGTTTGTCCTTCGTAAGTAGCAGATGAATCATGGAGATGTCATTTCATCACATCATCTGTTAGGTTGTCTATTATAAGCAACAAATAGATTGCAGACAAATTATTCCTTCCAGTGCTTTATCTTGTAGATTGTCTGTTGAGCTATAGAAGCACGAATGACTTGTTTCTTTAGCACTTCATCTGTTGAGTTGTCTATTATAAGTAACCGATGAACTTGTTGGAGCATAAACAAATTTTTGTCAATGCTTCATTTATTGGGTTATCTGTTGTAAGTAACTGATGGACTATTGGAGCTTCACGACTTTGTTTGTTGGATTATTTGTTGTAGATAGCAGAAAAGTTTAGATGAACAGACAAATGCCATTGCTTTGCTAGACAAAATTCTTTGCACTGCCAGATGACCTTCATTGCACTGCCAGACAATCTTCATTACTTCACTAGAAGATCTTCACTTTCTACGATATGGACTTCACTTCTCTGGTCTATTTATAACAGACAATTATTGGCTTGACTATGGCTCACTTATGATAGACGAAGTCACTTGTATGTACACTAATTTGCATCCATCAGATATAATCTCCACTTCTACAGAGGAACAAAAACTCAGTTGAGTCCTTTTCATTTGAGTTTTGTCTACAACGGCACTTCATCTTTTACTTTTGTACTAGCCCAAGCCTTTTATAGTCGGAAAGAGTGATGCCTTAGAATATCTTTTCTATGCTCATTCTTTCATGAATCCTGCAACTTGATTCTGCATACAAAAAAAACTAGGCAACAACTATCAGTACATAATCTTTAATCAAGTTTTATTTATTATTGAAACTATGCATTTGTACCAACAAGGATATCATTGTTGTTGAAATGGGATCCCTAGACTCTTGCAACATATGAATCTCTTTTACATTACTTATTTTCACTATTTTTTATTATTTTACATTATACTTTGATTTACTTAGTCTCCACTACATCTTTCTAGGATAGTCTTAGTTTTAATAACTAAACATAATTAAATCAATTTGATTAGTTCTCTTTGGCATCAACTCTTGCTTTGCACACTATTCTGCTATATAATTGCTCATTTGCTAGGAATTATAATTTAATCATCAATTATCATCACCATAGGGACTATAAATTCCAATTATTCACTAGTTATTGTAATAAATAATCCTAAATTTGTTTTGAAAATCATAAACTAAGAATTGAAAAAGAAGTAGAAGTAAACAAACTTTAGTGGAAAGAAAACAAGATGAAGAAGCTCTAGAGGATGATTTTGCTTTTGTTTCAATCATTGATAAGATTATAATATATTATACTTAAATTCACATGTTTAAGATCCTCTTTTAGTGTGTTTTCAGTGGCTTAGATAGACATTCAAGTAAATATTATACTTAATAGAGTTTGTCTATGTTGCAGACATAAAAATTCATAAAATGAAGCTGAGGATTACAAAAGGCATCTTTTAAGCAATTTCTAGGATTGATGGAGACAGAATTGAAAAATATGTTCAACATTAAAATTTCATCCTTTATTATTATCTTTCCAATGCATAAGGAATTACATGATTCTGAGTTTATTTGAGAAATTTATGACTAAAATAGTGCAACTATCTCTAGAACTACACATGTGTTGCTAATTCATTCGGAGCAAGAGGCATCACTTTGAGGACTAATGACTCAGAGAAGATGGATGATTTAGAAAACAGTGATCTACATAAAAGTTGTATCCCTTGAAATTATATATCCAATGAATCATGAATTGTGAAATTCCAAATTCATACAACAAGTTTATGATCAAAACTCTAAACTTCTCTAGAGCTACTTTGTCCGGAGACTAACTAGAGATGAAGCTAGAGACAAACTAGATTCATCTGAGACAAATTTTACAAAGCTACTTTGTTCCGAGACTAACTAGAGACAAAGCTAGAGACAACAGATTTGTTTGAAATGAAGTTTACAAAGCTACTTTGTCCAAAGACTAACTAACTAGAGACAAAGTTATCGACAAAGTAGATTTGTCTAAGATGAATTTATAGAGCTAGTTTATCCTAAGACTAACTAGAGATAAAGTAGATTTGTTCGTAGATTTATCTGAGACAAAGTTTAGAATGCAAAAATTTTTTTAAATGCAAAAAATAGTTTTGCGACAAAATAGAAGAGGGATACATGGAAATTTTAGATATAATGAACATGATTTTGAGTTCCAAACTATGATTTCAGAAATTAGCAATGTGTTTAAAGGATTTTTAGTTATTGGGTGCCACAATACCTAGCTATTAGAGTTATCTTTGGAATTTGATTTTTCTACATAAGCGTTGCTACAATTTTTAGAAGTTAGAGACATCAAATTGAAGGCAAATTTCTAGGCGTAAGAGTGTTGCAATTTTCATAAGTTATCTTTGGAAACCAGGATGTGCATTAACTGAGTTTATTTTGGAACTCCTATTTTTATGCTTGAAAAACAGAGTTATTCTTAGAAGTAGATCTTTGTGTGTAAAGGAATTGCTATTTATGGAGGAATTCTACTAAAATTCTATTGCTTGGATTATTTAAGGACGTCCAGAAGGGAGTTTAAAAAGGGCGAGAGGGTTTGGTATAGAGATTTTTTTGGGAGAGAAGTTTTGCAAGGGAGTAAGGGAGAGATTTTAAGTTCTGCAGCATGCATATTTTGAAGATTGTTCTTTTTCATTTTTAGCATGAATTAATTTTCTTTTTCTAGGGCAAAGATGTAGCCCTCCTTGATATTCTTTGTTAGTTGGGATTGTTGGTTTATCAATTCAATTTTATCTCATTTCATTCATTGCTTTTAATGCAGTCATCTGGTTTGTTTAATTTCTCAATCACCAATTTTATGAAATAGATTGATTGTCCGAGCATGATTAAGGTACACAGCATATGCTAAACCATGAGCTCTCTTGAATGACAGGATAGATGGTTAAGGTACTTACCATATGCTAAACCAGTCTATTTGGTTCATAAAAGTTCTTTAGTCTTAATTGGTTTTCACCTCAATTATGCTACACACCACAGGTAATTGGAATGTGTGAAAATACTTGATTTAAACCTACCCACCTAACGGTAATAATCATATTTTAATGAGAATGAATCCAAGATAATGAATTGAATCCAACATCCTAGCAACATAAGATATCATTGAGTGGTAAAATTGGATCCCCAGACTCTTATAACCTGTGAAATCTCATCAACTTACCAATTATTTCTATTATGATATTCAATCTTGCACTTTTATTTATTTAGCATCACTTTGTCTCTTGATTTATAATAGTTTAGTAACTAGATATAAATGGGATCGACCCTTGCTAAGCACACTATATTGCTATACACTCGTGCACTTGCGATGAATTATAATTTGACCATCAATCATGGTGTTTTCAACTCATTATATATTGAACAGTCTCTTGGTTAATAAATCAAGAATTCTAATTCACTCAACTCCCTTTCCTGAGTGCCGAATCAAGTACCTATTCCTAATATCCAAATTTTGATATCCCTATAAAAATTGAAAGATTAAGAATGCATTAAGATATATAATTCTTCTTAGTGATTTCATAAGATCTAAAATCTCTCCCAAGTCTTCTAGAATTTCATGTTATGATGTCTAGATCTTATGTAGGATTATCTCTCCCAAGTATCAAATCCCAAATATAAAATCATTCAATAGATCGCCAGTAAATTGAAAGAATTAAGAATAAGATATTATAAATAAACCAATGAAAAATCTTAATAATATAACTAATTAATCACACCATAATATCCACGCAAGATCCATCTATCCTCTAGAAGGAGGAGTTTAGCTACTCATAAAAATATTAAAAATAATTCCAAATATTCCAAACATGATGAAAATAATAAAGGAAGAACAAGAAAGAATAATGAAACCCTAATTGAATGTTGAATCTTCCTCCAAGTTTTGCACCATAATTACTTCTAATCTTGTGCTCCTTCACCAAAGATGTTTCTCCCTAATGGTCAAATTCTAATTTCGCATAAGTACACGAGTCTACTGCAATATGGCGTGCAAGAACAAGGGTTGATCCCATAAAGAATTGATTAAACTAATTCAATTAAATCTAGTTGCTAAACTTGACAATGCTAAATCAACAAGATGAAGTCAACTTTTAAGATTAAATAAGATAACAAAAATAGTGAGTAATGTAAAGGAGATTTAGCAGGATGTAAGACTCTAGGGATCCAATTTCATCACTAACTGATATCCTATGTCCTTGGGATGTTGGACTCAATTCATATCTTGGGTTCATTCTATCTAATATATAATTATTATTATTAAGTGTTCAGGTTTAAGTTAAGTATTTTTACCCATCCATTTACCTATGGCATGTAGTGTAATTGATATTGAAAATCCATTAAGATTAGAAGAACTTTCATGAACCAAATAGAATAGTTTAACATTAGACGTCTCCCATAAACATTTATTCATTCATTCAAGAGAGTTATCACATGGTTTAGCATAAGGCGTCTACATAACCATGGTCTCGAACAATCAATTTAATTCATAAAATTGGTGATCAAGCAATTTAATACATTAAGTGATCACAATAAACACAATGAATGAAACAAAATAAACTTGAATTGATTAACCAACAATTCCTATTTAACAAAGAATATCCATGAGGGCTACATTATCACCCTAGAAAAAGAAAATTAGTTCATTATAAAAATAGAAAGAACTCCTTTCATAAAGCTTGACATGTTACTGAACTTGATTCCCCCTTCTCTTGCTCCCTTCTCTTACTCCCTTGCTTCACTTCCCTTTCAAAAACTCCCTCAATACTATGGATAAGTTCTCCTTTTATAACCCCAAAAGTAGGGTTAAGTACACTTCTTTGTAAATTGCAACACCACTTATGCATAGAAATCAGATTCTAAGAATAACTCGAACTGCACATGTTTCAGACTCTAAAAATAGCTTGTAAAAATTGTAATGTAGCTTACACATAGATCCTCTAAATGTGCCTCTGAACTACTTCTGAAAAAAACTTTAGAACCTCTGAACTACTTTTATGCTTGAATTCTTCCTCTACATGTGCCTTTGAAAACTTTTAGCATCTTTGAACATGAGTCTAAAAGATGCAACGCCAAGAATTTGTCATAATTTGCAACCTCTGGAAAACTCTAGACTTCTTTACACTTGCTTTTGAATCTTTCAAAATTCTTTGAATCCTAGAACCATGTCTAAAGTGCATTATCAACCTCTGAAAGTGTTGCTAAAACTTTACCATGTACATGACTTTAGAGTAGCTTTCATGATTCTAAAGCTTGGAATTCGCCCATCTTTTATCATTCCTCTGAAACCACATCTAAACTGCATTGCTAACTCCTAAAACTGCCTCTAAAGCTTGAACACATACATAGTATGACTCTAAATGTAGCTTCTAAAACCTCTAAAGTACCTTCTAAAACTTGTTTTCATCCTTTGGACATTCCTTTGAAAGAGTTCATAATTTCTAAACTTGCTTTTGAATTCTAGAATTTGATTGCAATTTTTCTATAAGCTTCAGAGGGTCTAAAACTTCACTTCAGAACCTCTAAAGATCTAGTTGTCACTAGTTGAGATGCCTTCAGAACATTTGAAGTTATCTTCAAAAATTCTAAAATGCTTCATGTAGTCAGTTTCAAAATTTCGGCCATAACTTTCTTGCCCGATATTGAAATCATGTGCTTCTTAGTGCATTGGAAAGATAATTCAAAGGGATACAACTTTTATGTCTAATACATCCTCTAAATCAGCTCCATCGATGCCAGAAATTTCCTCAAAGAGATGCCTTCATCATATTCAACACCATTTTGACAAGTTTTGATGCTTGAAATAGAAATAAACACTATTATGTACAATATTTAATCAAATGTGATAAAATCATGTCAATTGAGGATCCAAAATATGTGAATTTAGATATTAAAATATGATAAAGTATGAGCTTATCACTCCCTTAGTTTGAACATGTAACCCTCTTTAAATAACCCAATTTAGGGTTAGGTTGCGCACTAATAAGGATTAGAACTTTGGTTTTATGCAAAAGATACAAAAAATTCTAAAAGTACAACACTTCTACACATCAAAGTGCTACAGCAACCAACTCTTTATTTGGAATGTCAAATTGGTAGCAACATGGGCATTGCGGCGCCCAACAATGAAATTCCGATAGTGAATAGTATTTTTTAGCATCTGAATAATATTTTGGCCATAAATATCTAATACAATGTCAAAATCATGCAATTAATTATGATTTTGGAAGATAAAAATAAGGGATACAACTTTCATGTTGAACACTTTCTACAAATCATCCTCCATCTATGCTAAAAAGTGACTACAAGTTATAATTTCTTTATATTCAGCTTCATTTTGACAAGTTTTGATACCTAAAATACAAACTAACTCCATTAAATATAAATTTAATCAAATGTGAATACAAACCAATAAAATTATGTTAATTAAGTATCAAAATATGTAAATTTGGGTATCTTTTATATGATAAATTATGGGCTCTTCACATATTTACATATACAAGTCCTACTTGGAATGTGACTTATTGATTCACTTGTGCAACTATATATTATAATGTGGACACACTATCCAAAAATAACATCTCCCACTTGTACAAGTTGTGTAATTAATCTCTCCAATTTTGTATTGTTTTTCACTTTATATGGGTAAATGGAATGTGCAACCTAACGAAAAAAGGTAGCAGTGAATGTCATATTAAGCCATCATGTAACTAAAATGACAGTGCAATTCTTCATCTCATTTATACCCCAAACCATTTTCATCACACATTCTACAATATCTCTAATCCCTCTTATCATTAGTATAGAGCATGTTGTTGTCTAAATACATTTATTGTCATGATTACATTAAAATCTCATTCAATATAATCGCCTAGGCGATGAGTCACAAACTATTAGTGTGATACTAAATGATTTTTCCTTAGACACTCATGTCAATCCATCTAACTTGATTACTTTCCAAGACATGCTTTGTTAAATTAAATAATATATGATTCTTGGATAATACGCTAAAGTAGCAACATCAAGTATCAACTTCATGACATAGTTCCTAATCGTAAAGGGTAATATTTAGACTACAAGTCAATAGGGCTCACATGGTGATGAGCAGGAATCCATTCAGTTATTCCCTAACATGGTTGACTTATTGCACATATAGTATGACAGGTATGCTATAGTGGAGCTCCTACTTACTTTATCATGCTTTAAAACCATACGGATGTTGATCTAGTCACTCTCAGAGCATCTAATATGAGATTCCAATACACGAATCTCCATCTGGCTCTTTATAGGCCACATGGAGATGTGGACATACTCCATATTCGACTAGATAAGTAGTCTGATCTTAGTTTTGCAGAGGCAACACTTAAAATTGTTAACCCTTGATCACTCTACAAGAGCCAAGGAAATCACATACACATGGTACCTATGATCTTCTATGTCTCATCCTTCATGCCATCTCAATGCCACAACAATCACTAGTGTGAAAAGGTCAATCTAAAACTCACTGACATTAATTTCTTAGATTCAAATATATGCCTTGAAATTTCATAAATGAAAACTTATTTCATTAATAAAGAATAAATAATAATCAAATTCTAAGCAAACCCAAACTTTTAAAATGCCTAAGAAATAATTCTTTGACAATGGGCTTGGTTAATTGGTAAGCAACCATGTCCTTAGTAGAAATATATTTTTAGGACTATTTGCCCTTTTGCAATATTATCTAGAATAAAATAGAGTCAAGTGTTAATATGCTTCATTCTTCCATGGTACTTTGGATCCTTTAAATAAGCAATTCTAGTTGTGTTATCACAAAAGAATACTTCAACCTCATTAACTTGTTCTATAATATTTAAGCTCTGTAAGAATCTCCTCAACCATATTGTCTCTTGTATGGTAGGTGAACAAGTTACAAATTTTGACTCTATTATATATAAGGAAATGTTGCAAAATTTCCTAACGCAAGTGTATGTGGGCAAACAAGTAATAAAGTAGAAGTAAGATATCATTCCCACAAGGACTAAGTTTACCAACTACCAAAGTACTCTAACTCTAAGAGCTTGACAAGAATTGATAAGTGAATTTTATTCACTTTTATCATATCTTTTGAGTTGAGTTTTGGTTGGTTCTTGAGTTGTTTCTAGTTGATTTATGATGTTTTTGTTTGTGTTTGTTTGTAGGCATATGAGTGCAAGAAACATGAAGTAAATATGAGAAAAAAGAGAAAATGCAATGGAGTTTGGAGGAGAGAACAAGTAGCCAAAGAGGAGAATCAGGATTAGGAAATCGGTGCCTAGCACATTGAAGAAAAAAAATAAGGCTCCAATAGACAGCGGTTGGGTGCCATAGTGCTTACACTATGAAATGCAAAGGGATAGTTGGACACTACGGCACTTGGAGGAGATTTGCAAAAGGGGAATTTTGGTAGAAATTGGGTGCCGCAATGCCCGAATATGTGACAACCTTGCGGATTTTGCATAATGGCTATTTGACTTATGCAAGAGGGCTAAACCCTAATAAGGGGTTATAAAAAGAAGAGGAATACATCTTAAGGTCTTTTGGCAAGGTGAGGAAGCTGGAAAGGGAAAAAGAGGCAACAATACATGAATTTGGATGGGGATTCTTCTTACAAGGAAAGGGGGCTGATAAAAGAGCAAAAGAGCAGAGAGTACTACTTGGAGAAGATTATTCTTTGATCTTTTCTTGTTCTTTTTCAATCATTCACTTTTCTTGATCATGTTTAAGACAATGTGTATGATTTCTTTTGATTACATTACGAGTTAAACACTTTGTTCTAAGAGTACAATGTAGCTGGATTATGATTATTAGTTTCATTTTATTTAATTCAATACTTTATTTGTTTATTATCTATGTTGAATATTTAAGCCAATTTTAATCCCTGTGACAGAATGCTAGCCCTTTCAACATGATTTGTGATTCAATTTGAGACTGAGAAGTGATAATTGAATTAGACCATAATTAATCACCATAAGATTTTCATGATGATAGAGATATCCGTGAGGCTTACGTAAAACTATGAATCTCTTAATCTCAATGCATCCTCATTAGTTCAAATTTTCACAAATATGTAGGGGATTTGCTAACTGGGATAGATTGTTATGACTTGAGAAAGAATTAAAATTAAAGAAGAGAGATTCATTATCAACATAAGAATAAATGTTGATTGATTAAAAATAGGTTAAATTAAATAGGAGAAATTAGGTGAACTTGATAACCCCTAGATTTCTCAACCATTGGTCTCTTTTATCTATCCAGATTCTGCATCATTGCCAAAGTTCATTAGTTTAGATTTCCTCTTTCCATCTTGTTACCATATTTTTCAATTCTTCAAATAAAATTTAGAGTTAATGTAGTTGGTATTTGGTAATTGTAAGTGTAACGCCCCGCACCCCCACCCTATGCGTTTTTACCATGCCACATCGAGGCCAATACGGAACGATACAATTTCCCTTCTTCTTAAGGAAAATCTTATCAAACCTCACCATTTCCCTAATTTTTAAGGGAAATGTCCTACCTAAAATATGGCAGAGTCTACCTTGTATTGTGGACATTTATACCCGGTATACATGTATGAATTGAAATAAAATGTATATTTCTATAATCAAATGACAACAATTATATCTAAACACTTACACCCATACTCATAGCTCCTCCTAAGATCAGAATTGGATCATGATGGCAATACATTTACCTAGATTAATACAATTTCATACCTAATCTCATTCTTAAATGATTTACCACGACATGCCATATATTTTTTATGATTTGATACAATTATACAATCTCATGATTAAATAATAAATTACAATTTCAATGAGATTCCAATCCCATTTCCTTACCATACCATCAATTATCTTCTAATCTCATTCATTTGTCCCAATCCTCTATTAGGATTCTTTACTTGGCCTATCAATTAAACTTTTAAACAAGAAGGCATGAGTTTGGGCAACTAAGTAAGTAAGCATAGATAAAATAAAATAATAATTAATCATAACAACATTTTCTCACCCGGAACATGTATCCAATACAACAATAATTCAATTTTAACATCATAACACAACACATTTCCATCTCATCCTAAGATGTACAATCCAAGGCAACCATACCATGAGGCTTGCATCCTCATTCTTTCCATGCATACCCTACGCCTTTCCGGTGTATACTATCATATACAATGCTATTCCAGCACTTTACATCACATCCGAGCCATTTTGGCTCAACATACCACAGTATATGCCATACAGGCATCTCATATCGCCATACATGCTATGCAAGCACCACATATCCCATTATGCCATATAGGTGTAATATTACAATTGTGCTTTCAATACACATTACATCATTATACATATCTATATTATTATGGAATGCTTCTCATTCCATTCATACATACAATCATATGATATATCATGCCACTTACACTACTATAGGATATCACTTATCCCATTATTGTCACCCATTAACAATATCACAATAGGGAATTATACTTTCCCTATTAATTCATGCAATGAAAACACATTAATATAATATATTATCAAATCTTAACATGAGATATACTCATCTCATCTATTCATTCATATATAACCAATATAATACAAAATAAATCTAGGGATGCACTACCCCATCAATCCAACATGCATAACGTTATGCATACAAATGTTCATAGTCATATACATATATATATTCATGGGATACTCCATGTCCCCACTCATTCATGCATTTGTCATACCCAACAAACATTCATCTTAAACAAACACGGGATATCCACAATCCCTCATACAATATTAGTCCATAGCTAAACACAGGATAACTACTATCCCTCATCCAAAACATACATGCTCGGAATCAACCATGGGATATATTCCATATCCCCATACATACATTCAACAAACAAAGAAGGTAGCCTACTTATCTTAGGCCTTTAGCTCCAAACCACTTTTTTCCTACTCTGTCTTTTCATCCATCTCAAATCATCCTATACAACCCCACAATCCGATTTATTTAATCATTTGTAATCATGTATTACATACATTATATTAATATCTCTCTTATAGCCAATCTCAAGCCACAATTTTCATAAGAAACTTTCTTATTTGACATATTTCTCTGGCATCTTACATAATTGTGATTTAAGCAACATATAAATAACTTAATTAAGCTTTTAATCTAGTCAATTCATGGATTACATAGTCCATTCACAAGAATTCTCATTGACCACTAAATACGGCATAATTATACTTTTGATTTCACTAGTCCAAATCACTCTATATATGTTCTTAAACATTACAATCATGACATTAATCATTTGCCCTATGATTAATTCAATAAAAATCAAAAAAATTTTAATTTTTACTATTCATAGAAACCCTAGCTTTGAAATTTTCACAATTTCTCATGCCAAATCATCATAATCATTATATTAAACCATTCCCGCATGAATTTATAAGCATATGCATTAATTTAAGCCCAAAATTTTATCATTTTTCAAAACCCTAAAATAAAAAATCTGAGATTTGGTTAGGAAATCAAGCTTACCTTTACTTTCTAGCATAGCTGTCCTTCCTAGACGAAGGACAAAGATCCCATCTCCATGTTGCACCTTCCATTTGGAGGAAATCTAACGTTTCCTCCATTTTCTACCATTTTCTCAATTTGAATAGGTGAAAATTGGGTTTGACTAAAACATCACAAGTTTTTCTAGCTAGGCATGATGATTTCCAAGCTAAATAGGCAAGAAACAAAGTTAAACAAGGTTAGGGCATGAAAGGGGAAGAAACGGGATGAAAAATGTCCTTGAAATGGAATAAAATGACTTTATAAAGTCATTTCACTACCACTGGGAAGCCTTCTGGCACCTCAGGCACCTGCCCCAACCCCCCCCCCCCCTCTCCCCCCGGGCATCTGCAGTGGAAAGAAAGCGTTGCTGCTTTCCGCAGCCACCTACCTCATCGCTTGCTAGGAGTAGGTTTAGTGCGATGGTGATAACTTTCTCATATGAACTCCAAATTATGTGATTTTTATTCAATTGGATAGATAATTTTAAGGGATACAACTTTCATGTTGACCATATTTTCCACATCATCCCATAAATATATTAAAAAGTTAATCGAAGCGGCCTATCATGTTATTTTCAGCAATTTTCAACATTTAGAGCAGTTTCAGTGCATTAATCATAACTTCTTCATTTATATACAAATAATATGATTCTTGATTTTTTACCAAGATAATTTCAGGATCTACCACTTTTATGTTAAACACTTTATCTAAATCATCCAAATTTTATGTCAAAATTTGGACACAAATGACATCATTCATATTTTTAGCTTTTTCACTATATCTCATCACATATGAAACTTTTACCCCTCATTTTCAACAATAATCCACAATTTAACACCACCAAGTATTACATTAAGTCTTTGTGGGAATGATATCTTATTCACCCCTTATTACTTGTTAAAGATACATACACTTGCATTTGGAAAATTCATAACAAGTTTTTGGTGCCATAGCCAGGGATGTTAATTTTGCCAATATCAAAATAAATATCTCTAGTTTTACTTAACAAATTTTTTTCTTTAGTTTTTTTATTCATTGAAACTTTTGTTTCTTTTTCAAGGTTTTTCATAGGTAAATGCGTAGATCTAGGAGCAGTGATTTAATCCCTTTTGATTCTAAGATAGAACATACACTTCAAGGGATTAGAAGGGAGAGAAGAGAAGTTATCATTCAATCACAACCCATGATGGAAAAGTTGGGAGAAGTGAATGAGAATCATCCACAAATGTCACTACGAGATTATGCATAACCAATACCCATTGGAATTCAACTTGTGATCTGAAGGCCAGCCATTTCTGCCAACAATTTTGAGATAAAGCAAGTGACTTTGCAGATGATCAAAGGAGCTCAATTCATTGGACTACCCAATGAAGATCCAAATGCCCACATTGCTAATTTTTGGGAGATACTTTCAAATATAATCAAGTCTTTAATGATATCATTCACCTTTGGTTGTTCCCTTTCTCTTTAAGAGACAAAGTAAAAATCTAACTAAATTCTTTGCTAGCAAATTTTATCACTAGTTGGGATGATTTGGTTCAAAAATTTCTTGCCCAAATTTTCCCTCCATCAAAAATAACAAGAATGAGGATGGAGATCAACAATTTCACCCAACATGAAGGCAAAACTCTCTATGATGCTTGGGAGAGATAAAAGGAATTACTACAAAAGTGTCCACATAATGGGCTACCCAAGTGGATTCAAGTTCAAAATTTCTATAATGGCCTAACTATCACTACCAAAACATTGATTGATGCATCGATAGGTGGAGCGCTAATGAAGAAAATAGAAGATGAGGCATCTGAGCTATTGGAAGACATGGCCATAAATAATTTCCAATGGCCAAGTGAGAGAGAGATAGCAAAGAAACCAGCTGGAGTATATGAAGTTGATCCTCTTTCCATTGTCACCAGTCAACTTGTTGTCTAAACAAGTGTTGCAATGCCCTCACACAGAAACTAGGAGTAAATATTATTCAGAATCCTCAAAGTTTTTATGATTTTTGTCAAGAAAATCATCCTAGTGAAGAATGTCATGCTAGGAATCCTTTCATGCAAACTCAACAAGAGTAAGCATAATTTGTTGGGAATTTTATAGGAAGCAAAATAACCCATACTCCAACACATATAATCCAAGATGGAAAAATCATCTAAACTTTTATTGGAGAAATCAATAGAATATGGAGCAATCTTAGCAACCAGGATCTCAATAACAAGAGAAGAAGATAGATCTAGATGCTACTTTATTTCAGTTGGCTAATACCATAGATAAATTCATGGACAGAATAGATAGTTTCATGGTAAAGACAAAAACCAATCTACAAAAACCAATCTGTACAGATTCAGAACCTTGAAGGTCAAATGGCTTAGATGGCCAATACATTTAGCAATCGCCAACAAGGAAATCTGCCTAGCAACACTAAAATTAATCTAAAAGAGCAATGCCAGGCAATCACCTTGAGAAGTGGGAAAGAACTGGAACCTCTAGTAAGCAATGGAAAAGATAGTACAAAATGCCAAGAGTAGGTGGAAGTTCTTCCTAAGCCCCATTCACTACCTCCTCAGCAACCTATCTTTGCCATACCCTTCCCTCAGCAACTCAATAAAAGTAACCTAGATAAGAAATTTGTAAATTTTTGGAAGTTTTCAAGAAGCTTCACATCGATATCCCATTCGCTGATGCTATCCCACAAATGCCAAACTATGTGAAGTTCATGAAAGATATCTTGTCAAATAAGAGGAAGTTGGAAGACTATGAGATGTGCTCTTACTGAGGAATGTAGTGCTATCATCCAAAGGAAGTTGCCTCCTAAACTTAAAGATTCGGGAAGCTTCATCATTCCAATTGCTATTGGAAATTCTATGAATGAGAAAGCATTGTGTGACCTTGGTGCTAACATAAATCTAATGCCTTTATCAATTTACAAGAAGCTTGGGTTAGGTAAAGCAAGACCCACCATAATATCTTTAAAGTTGGCTGACCATTCTATCAAGCATCCAAAGGGTGTCATTGAAGATATACTAGTCAAAACTAATAAATTTGTATTTTCTGTAGATTTTGTGGTTCTAAATATAGAGGAAGATAAAGATGTCCCTATCATATTAGGGAGACCCTTCTTAGCAACTGGATGAGCATTAATTGATGTTCAAAAGGGTGAGTTAAAGTTTTGGGTATATGAAGAAGAGGTGATTTTAAAGGTCTTTAGTGAAATCAAGTAGTTGGAAGCTAGTGATAATTGCTTTCATGTTGATGAAGTTAATGCCTTAGTATCTCAACATTTCAAAATTTAGAAGATCCTTCCATCTACTCTTCAACATGGAACCATCACTGAAAAAGTTCAATAGCTGGAATCTAGCATTTCAAATAAATGGAGATACTTTGAGGCTTTGGGACAAGGCCATTCTCGACAAAGTCCTTTAATAGAGAAACTGGCAACTCTTGAGTATAAGCCAATGCCATTGATTAAAGAACCAGAACACTGCAAAGCCAATTTTCAACTCAAAGATAGAAGGCCAAAGTTGGACTGAGACTTTAAATTATGTGCTTCTTGGGAAGCAACCCAAGTTTCTAAACTTCTTTTGTTTCATTTGTATTAGTTTAGTTGTTAATAACACTTTTAGTAGATTTAATCTTAATTGCATCAGTTTAGATAGTCAATTTCAAGCTTTAATCAAACATTAGTTAGTTGGTTCTTCCCATAATAAGATGAATTAATCTTTGTTTTGTAGGTTGAGAACTTTCATCAAAAGTCCAATGAATTAAGAAGCTACCAACAAGAGGAAGTGACAAGCCACATCCTAGCATTTGGGCATCGCAGTGCCCATTCAATGCATCAATAGTCCAACATCTGGGTACCGCAGCACCCAAACCAAGTGCCGCAACACTTGTTTGACCAAGTGAAAGCATGCCCATGAACACAGCAAGGCACCAAGGTGCCCATCTATGTACCACAATGCCCAAATAAGCATACTTGATCCTTTTCAAATGGTTGTTTTTCCCTGCCCATATGCTATTGAATGGTCACCTTTCCTTGATTTGAAACACAACCACAACCAACCATTACAAACCCTTTCTCATAAGACCACAACACCCTACCATCCATTGCCAAACTTCAAACACATAACATGCTTCTCATCCCTCCCAATTTTCGCCATTGATTCATCCCCTTACAATCATGAACACCTTGGGAAAGAGGGTTTGATGAGCATGTTGGGATTTTGTGAAAGTAAGGGTTGTCAAGTAAGTTCTCTCCATACTTGAGAGTTAATTTGGTTGCACACTTGGTTGTGATGGAGACGGGAAGAATTGGAAAGTAGAAAATTTGTCAATAGGTGAAGCAAAGATTAGGCATGTCAGCTGTTTGTGAAAATTCCATTGGGAAGTGACGGTTCTTTGCATTGAAGTTGAAGACATTTCATTTTTGTGGCATTGTTGCTTTCAATTGTGAAAGGCAAAGTGAGATGTAGATTGGGGGTGAAGTGGAACTCTCCTTATATGTGAATTTGCTCTCCATTATGAAGGAAAGTCGTTGTGTTGAGCTAGACAATTGTTAGGCACTAAGTGTTTGTCAGATGCCACCAAAGAGGGAACATGGCAATTCTTCCTAAAACATTGCTATGCAGCCCACTTTTTTAAGTGAAGAAGCAGCCAATTAGTTTAGAAACTCAATTATTGGGAAGAAATGTATTCAAGAAAGGGGATTTCATAACTCATTGAGAGGTGTCAATAACATTATCAAAGATAGGCAATAGGAAGAATTTACTAAACAACTTGGTGTGGCTCTTGTCCCTATTACTAGAGAATTTTATGCCAATGCAAGAGAGCATAGAGATATGAAGGCTCTAGTGGATGACTATTCACAAATGAAATATCAAATTCCACATTTTGACGAGATAATCAACTTCCTAGCCAAGCCAGGCACTCAGTGGAAAAGATCCAAAAATATTGTATTGAATTTTCCTGCAATAGGCTTAAAAATAGTGGGAAAAGTATTACACTATTTTATCTCTACAAAGCTGATGCCTACATACCATGTCTCAGAGGTCACAAGAGAAAGAGCCCTATTAAATTATGCCATTCAAAATGGCCTCTCCATTGATGTAGAATGGATCATTGAGGGATCTACCTTGACCATGGCACAGGGGTTGACACACTCAAGTGGATTTGTTCATCCATAACTTATTTACGATTTGTGTATGCAAGAAGGAGTGATGACAAGTCCCATAGAGGAAATTCAACATTCCAAATTGCTGATTACTCCTGACATGATCAGGAGACTTGGTAGGAAGGAAGAGTCAATGAAGAAGAAGACACCTCTCCAATGCAAAGTGTGTTGAGCCCAAGCATCTCAGAACCAAGTGCATCTCAACAAAAGGAAGAACCCAATCTACTAATTTTAAAATAGAGTTGTCTAAATTGTGTGATCAACTATCGAATATGCAGCAGACATTAGGGCAGTAACAATAATTGACCAACTCCATGGATTGAAGGTTAGATCAATTGGTTGTGAGATAAGCACAACAATAGCAAATGACCAATTCCATGAATAGGGGGATCAATCAATTTTTGGACAGACAAGAGTAGCAATTCACTTTTTTGACACAATTTCACACTGCTCTCACCTCAATGTTTTCCAACCAAGCTAGGAGTCAAACCTAATTTCCTCAACCTTCAATATTTCCTCCATATCAACCAACATATGATCCTAAGGTGGTGGATGATGGTGATGAAGATGATTCATCATATTCAGGGAAGTCCTTTCATTCAATTTTTCTTTTACACTGAGGACAATGTAACTTTCAATTTGGGGGTGGTGTTTTTATGTCAGTTCTAGTAGTTTGTGTTAAGTTTTGATTTCTATTAGTTTGTTTTGTGTAGTTCTTGCTTTAAGTTTTATATTTATACATATAAAGCATTATTAAGGTTCCTTGGATTGAGGCAAATGATAGGAATGTGGTGCAATGGATATAGCTTTTGAAAAATGAAAGATGCATGCTTAGTTTGTGTACTTTACTTGTACAATTGTTTGGCTTCACTTAAGATTCCTTATTTATTTGAATACATAACCATGTTGTTTCATTACTTGTGTACTAAGATATGTTTTAGGTAATTGTGCGAACATGATTGATTTGAGACTCTAGAACTTTTTAATTATAGTTCAAAGAAAACTTTAATGACGAACCACTGAGAAAATAATCTAGGCATTCTTTGATCAATTTGAGCCTTTCAAGCTAAACTTGTACATTCATTATCACTAGTGCCCCATTTATCTTTAATGAAAAGAATGGCATATGCAAAGCATATAAAACAACACCATTCAAATTTTCCTTCTTAATCTTTGCCATTGAAATCTTTTGAGCCTAAAAAAACTATGTTTGACCCATTAAGAGACATATTTGATACACATGGTTGTTAGAGAAGTATGATACAGCAAAAGAAGATAAGTTTGGTGGTGTTAAAAAGAAGAATGCTTAAATAAAGAAAAGGAGATGAAAGGAAAGGAATAAATAAGGATTCATCCATCATTTGTGGGGACCACATCCCATGAATTCAAAAGAAACAAGTTTGGGGGTGTGGTAGTAATACAGCCCACATATGTACATATAAACAAAGAGTGCTGTCAATTGTGATGAAAATTTACATCTTTATGTCTCTTCTTTTTCAATCTTCTCTTCTTTTTTCAATCTTTTATCCTTTTCTTGCTAGCTAAACGCAAGGCCCTGCTACAAGCTTAACATGACCTATTGCTTCTTGGTGATAAGTTGTTAAAATTAGAGGAGAATGATGAGAAAGATGAGCTTATGGAGTAATCCAATAAGTTCTTATAGTTGCCAAAATCTATCTAAGTCTTAAGTGAATGGATGATGTTAGCTATATCTATTATACAAACATGAGCAATCAAGTGTGAGGTATTATAATGTTTGAGTTCAAATTCTAGATAAGTATTGCATTTTGGAATTTTTCTTAAGTTATAAAAATACGATATCAATTTAAGATCTCTGAAGACTAAACTTGATCACTGTTTTGCTTTTCTATTTTTCATAAAAGAATGTGTTGTGATAAGGATTAGTTTTATTTTTTTTTATTTTATTTTTCTTGAGGACTAGTTGAAAAATAAGGTTGGGAGTATTTGAGAAGGAATTTTATTCAATTCTATCATATCTTTTGAGTTGAGTTTTGGTTGGTTCTTGAGTTGTTTCTAGTTAATTATTATGCTTTTGTTTGTGTTTGTTTGTAGGCATGTGAGTGCAAGATAGATGAAGAAACAAGAGAGAATCAATGAGGAAAAAGAGAAATTGCAATGGAGTTTGGAGGAGAGAACAAGTAGCCAAAGAGGAGAATCAAGAAATGGAGGATAGCAGGCACCCAACACATTGAAGAAAAAAACAAGGCTCCAGCAAACAGTGGTTGAGTGCCATGGCACTCATGCCATGAAATGCAAAGGGATAGTTGGGCACTGCGGTTCCCAAAGGAGATTTGCAAAAGGGGAATTTTGGTAGAAATTGGGTGCCACAGTGCCCAAACATTCAACAGCTTTGCAAATTTTGCTATTTGACTTATGCAAGAGGCCTAAACCCTAATAAGGTGATATAAAAAGAAAGAGGAACATGTCCTTAAGGTATTTTGGTAAGGAGAAGAAGCTGGAAAGGGATAAAGAGGCAACAATACACGGATTTGGATGGGAATTCTTCTCGCAAGGAAAGGGGGCTCACAAGAGAGTAAAAAGGAAAAGAGTATTACTTGGAGAAGATTATTCTTTGATCTTTTATTATTCTTTTTTAGTCATTCTCTTTTATTGATCATGTTTAAGATAATGTGTATGATTTCTTGTAATTGCATTATGATCTAAACACTTTGTTCTAGGGGTACGATGTAGCTGAATTATGATTATTCAATTTCATTCCATTTAATTCAATTCTCTGTTTGTTTATTATCTATATTGAGTGTTTAATCCAATTTTAATGCTTGTGAAATAATATTACTAATGGTTTGAAAGGACTAGAAAGAGAAGTTTCTAATTCTGAATAGGTTATGAAGATCTGAAGAACACTACCAGAGTCTTGGAACCAGAAAATCACTACAATAGAAGAAGTAAAGGATTTGAATGTGCTCTTGATAGATGATCCCGTCCGCTCTTTGATGTCACACAAGCTAATAAAAAGCAGAAGAGAAGATCTAGCTAAGAAAAAGAAAACCATTACTCTTAAAGTAACTAAAGAGAGTAGCAGTGAATCTACATTGTGGTTTGAAGATGATGTGGCTATGATGGCCAGAAACTTTAGAAAGTTCATGACATGCAAAGAAGGTAATATCTCAAGAGGATAGCCTTGATAATAAGGACAGAGGAAGAAGGCTAAAAGAAACAAAAATCCTCCCACATGGTACAAATGTGGAGTAAGACACATGTTTGCAGCATGTCCTAATGAAGAAAAAGTGAACGTGAATGATAGAGAAGAAAAGAACAGAAAAATGAAATAATTCAAGAAGCCATTAAGAAATCAGGCTAGAGGAATGTGTATAAATAATGAAGAATCATCTGGTTTGAGCGAAAGAGTTGACAATGAAGTGGAGAGCCTTGCAAGAATATGTTGCATGGCCCATATAGAAAATTAATCAACAAGCCAGCTCTTCACCAAAGTACACTACACAATAGAACTAGAGACTGAGGTAAATTCTTATTACTCTTATATTTTTTATTCTTCAAGTTCGAATACCAAATATACCAAATATAAAAAGATTGATGAACTATAACAATCATACAACTCTCTCTTCAATGAGTTTGAAACTCTTGGCCAAAAATTTACTCAAAAGAAGAGACACTTCGATGCACTGTTAAAGTGAATGCAATCCTGGTAGGGAAAAATCTATCTCTACAAAAAGAATCAGAAGATTTAAAAAAAGAGATAGAAATATTGAATAGTATGTTAAGCTAATTCTCCAACCTAGGAGAATAAATTATCAAGTTCATGTGAATGACTGGTCAAACAAGCATAAAGGGATTAGGTTTTGAGCATTCAAGTGATGAAGATCCATTAGAATGCAGTGGATGATCCATGGATATGAACCTCATAGAAGAAAGACAAAATTCTCTAGACATTAGAAGATTCATAGGATATTCTTGGGTGAGGAAACCAATGGATTATAATGCACCTAGTCAGACTCCAAACACATGTTATTTTTGTAACAAAGTTGGACATAAAGTTATGATTGCTTTGCCAAGAAGATGCAAGGAAAAGTAGCAAGATTGAAATAGAGACCCAAGGATCATGCATAATCTTTTTGCACATAGAAGTTCACTAATATAGTTGGACCCAATGCTTGGGTACTAAAGAGGTAAGAAGAATATTTAGTCTATATGCAAGTAATTCTTAAAGCCACATCTAAAAATTCTTGGTTCATGCACAATAACTATTCAAGACACATGATTGGGAATAAGAATTTGTTCAAAGACTTGAAGCCAATAAATGGAAGAACAGTTGCATGCGATAATAATGACAAGGGCTTCATCAAGGGTATAGGTATAATTTATGGTTTGTTCAATGCATATATAGAAGATGTATTATATATAGATAAACTCGAGCACAATCTACTAAGTATTAGCTATTGGGATTATTGTATGATTTTGGTGACAGCAAAACTTATCTTAAGACTTGATTTATGCTAATGATGCTTCTAGTATAGAAAGCTTGAAATGTAGAAAGATATGCTCAAAATATGCATGCCCTTTTGGAATATCATTTATGAAAGCATATACATCTTGATATAAGTCTAGAAGGAAAATCATATTGATCCATATTATTTTCAATCTTATTTAGCATACCTTGGATCATATGTTACAAATCCCATAAAGAGATATCTTCTTGAATAAAAAAGAAATCATTCTTAAATGATTTATCCATACTCTAACTTATGAATATTATATGTGAATAAATGTGTTTTGATTTATAATGAAAATGTCAAGTTAGAAATTTGTATAAAGTGCAAAAATTTCTAAGTATAGGTGCGTTGCTATAGTACTTTTGCTATAGTGTTGCTACAATAACAGATGAAGTGGATTGTCTAAGACAAATTGAAAGATAAAGTTTGTCTAAGACTAAGTGGAAGACAAGTTTGTCTAAGTTGAAGTAGCAGACGAAGTGGAAGACAAAGTTTGAAGTAACAAACAAAGTGGAAAATAAAGCTTGAATTAGCAAATGAAGTAATTGACCAATTGTTATAGTAATTTGCTATAGTAAGTTACTACAATACAACAGACAAAACTTAAGAAGGCCAACAGAGAAAGTAACAAACAAGGCGGTGCGGTGCTACAGTAACATTGCTACATTACCAACAAATAGATATTCGTCTGATGCTTCGACAAATAATAGAAAAAGGGGTGCTATAGGAATCTACTACAATGATCCGCTATAATAACTTGCTACAATGCCAATAGACAAAGCTAGCTAATTCGTCTACTACTTACTCCAGACAAAGTGGAGCTACAGTGATTTGCTACAGTAATGTGCTATAGTAAAAATTTATTATTTTTAAATATTAACAATTCAACACTCTGTAGCAGCTAAATTTTGCAATAATATTCCTCCAAGCAGTCCATAACCTTTTTGGATTGTAAAAAGAATGAAACATCAAGAACTCATTCAATTCTCCAAGTACAAGACTGCAAATATTTATTCTAACATCTGCCACATTTCAAAAAGTTTAAGTTACAAAGATTTTGATATATACTCAAAGATGTCAATCTGAATACTCTATTCAAAATCTCAAGCAACAATGAAAATGCAGCGGATAAAAGAAGAAAGTTAGAAAGGAAAACACACTTGTTTGAAAATGATGAAGCTCAACTTCATCTAGAATCAACTATGGATAAAGTAGAAGATGAAGAGAGTCTGTCTAGCTAGAAAGAGACTATCCAATACTTACTTCAGACAGATGTAATAAAGCACTGGTCAAAGTTGAGGAGCTAAATCTGTCTGAATTTATTGTCTTCTTTCCGAAACCATGAATCAAGTTAGAGCTGAAGCATCTCCTCATTCATCAATTTCCTGAACCTGCTATTCACCTTGTTCTATGTTAAGGTCGATACTGCAGAAAAACTCTAAGCAAATGAGAATTAATTAGAAGATGACATTTTTAAATGAGAGATTATCAGAATGGTCTTCTACATTTATTTCTTACTCATTTACTTTCATCTTTGTATTTAATGAAATCATCTTTCTCCAATGGTCAAGTTTTCAAGAGAGCTATTTGAGGAGAAGAGATGAGACAATTCAAAGGTCGTGAAGGAAAGCTTTTCAAATGTGCTTGATCTTATGCAAATCCTTCTACCCATGGCTAAGAGCTTAAACCGTCATCTGCCTCTCATGAGCTTCAATTTGCATATTTTTATGGCTATTGAGTTTACATTTTGGGAAGATCTTTCTATGTTGTTAAAGCTATAAAAGATCATATCTTCCCCTATGTTTTATTATAATACTTTGTAAAGTGTCAATTTTTCTAGTTAATTTAAAAATTAGAGAGTTGTTGGTGGGCTCTGGAAAATCATTAAGCTTGCTGGTGAACTCATGAAACTAGAAGAGTAATGAGAGCACTATGTTTATACTCCCTAGCGCTGGAATCCAGAAAAGTGTTAGGGAGACTACTTATACCCCCTAGAGTAGGAATCTAGAAGAGTGCTGGGAGCACTTTGTATTTCCATTATATGGGATATAGTAGAACCCAAAGCACAATGAGTGTGTGCTCTTGGAAGAGTGGATGTAGGGACCGGATTCTCAAACCACTATAAAAATTGTGTAGTTTGTGTATTTGCTTGGTTATTTTATCTTTCATGTGTTTTCATTATTTATCCCACAATGCACTACACATAATCAGGAGGAGAGGGAAATGGTCTAACAAGGGGTTAAGCAATGAATTATTATATACCCAATTCACCCCTCCCCTCTTGGGTAAAGCCATACTTCGAGAACCAACATTAGCCAATTATGTAATAAAGGACACAAAGTTATTTTTGATCCATCCACATATAATGTATTCAATGTAAATGACAGTTTATTATTCAACAAAAAATACATGAAAAAGTGTATCTAGTTCAACTAGATGAGATTGTAAGAAAATGCCTAACTGTTGTTAAAGATGACCAATCGTTGTGGCACAAAAAGATGAGACGCATCAACATTTTAAAAATCAAAACTTTGTGGAAGAAGGATCTTGTCAATGGCCTACCCAAACTGAAGTTTGAGAAAAATCATATATGTAAAGCTTGTCCAGTGTCAAAACATACCAAAGTGTCCTTCCATCCCAAGAATAAAGTGTCCACATCTAGACCTCTAGAATTATTATGCATGAATCTCTTTGAACCATCAGATATTATTAGCCTTGGATGAAAGAGATATGTATATGTCATTATAGATGACTATTATAGGTTCACGTGGGTGATTCTATTAGCTAGCAAAGATTAACCATTTTCAATATTTTCTACTTTCTCAAAGCTTGTTCAAAATGAGAAGAAAATGTCAATTGTATCCATTCTTAGTGATCATGGTGGTGAATTTGAAAATAGAAAATTTGCTGATTATTGTAAGTAAAAAGGAATTCACCATAGCTTCTCATACCCTAGAAATCCTCAATAAAATGGATTTATGAAAATAAAGGATAGGAAAATTTAGAAAACAGCAAGGACCATGTTGAATGAAAATAAATTGTCCAAAAAGTTCTGCAGATAAGCAATAAGCACAGCTTGTTATGTGCTAAACTGGGTTACCATGAGAGCAATTCTAAAGAAAACCCCATATAAACTTTAGAAAGGAAGAAAACCCAACATCTCTTATTTTCATTCTTTTGGTTGATCATACTATGTGCTGAACAATGGGGAAGATAATCTTAGGAAGTTTGGTATAAAGAGCGATGAAGCTATCTTCCTTGGTCACTCTTTCAATAGTAGAGCATTTAGAGTTTTAATTAAGAAAACACAAACTATAGAAGAGTCTACGCATGTTAAATTTGATGAAACTAATTTAACTTCAAGAAAGGAGAATGATAGTGATATAGATGAAGCTGTTAAGAAAATGAAAAAGCTTAAATTATAAGCTCAAGAGGGAGAAGATACCACAAAGCATGAAGATATGCAAGACCCGAATAGTGAAAGGTGGTAAGTGAAGGTAATGTTCCTTATCAACCTCCTATTGATTTGAGGTTTATTTGTGCCCATCCTACAGATCAAATCATAGGTGATGTCTATGATGGAGTTAGGATAAGAAGATCCATGCAGAACATTTGTGGTCATTATGCATTTATTTTCAACATAGATCCCACTTGCATTGATCAAGCTCTAGATGAAAACTAGAACATTGCATTGCAAGAGAAACTAAACTAGTTTGAAAGGAACAAAGTATGAAAATTAGTTCTAAGACTAGATAATATTAATGTAATTGGAACTAAATGGGTATTCAAAAACAAACTGGATAACTTGTTGTAAGAAATAAAGCAAGGCTGGTTGCTAAGGGGTATTCCCAAGAGGAAGAAATTGATTTTGAGGAATGATATGTCCCTGTAGCAAGATTAGAAGTCATTAAAATGTTACTTGCTTTTGCTTTCTACAAAAATTTTAAATTATTTTCGATGGATGTAAAAAATGCATTCCTAAATGGATATCTAGGTGAGGAAGTCTATGTAAAATAATCTCCTGGTTTTGAAAGAGATGATCAAAATAAATAAGTGATAGTGATTAAGAATTCGAGGTATGCTTGGATTAGGATACATGCTTTCATTTGGATATTGATTATAATACAATTGTTATGTAATTAAGAATTGAGTACATGTTTAGAGTAAGGATGCATATGAATTAAAGTTAGAATACATGTTTAGATTCAGATATTGAATAGAATATCATTACTATGGAATTGAGTTTGAATGTTTATTTTAAAATGATTATTGATATTTAATGTTGATATAAGTTATAAGTTAAATGATTGGATTGTTTGATAAAACATTGTGTGTGTGAAATGTGAAATTTTAGGATATGCCATGAGGCATTTGGGTTTGTGTAAATGATAGGATGATTGGAGATTGTACGGTGCCGAGATGACGCAAAAATGTAGATATAATGGAGGATAGTTTGTGTTTGGTTATTTGAGTGACTATTGGATTATGGTTGGGCATTTGGTTATTTGGTTGAAATTGGAATAATTGTCTATTTGAATAATATTTGGATAATTAATTATTTGATTGATGGTTGGATGCATGACTGAGGTTCATATTTGTAATTGAATGTCTCCTAGAACAAGATTGATATGTATATGAGATTTGAATGCCTGCTTGAATATTATCATTGTGTATTAGAGGTTTATATGCCTGCTGGAATAGCTACTTTGGATATTTGGGATCCCGCTCATGATAGGGCTTTATTTAATTATGCTGCCAGTGATGGTGAAGAGGCCTGATCAGCCTATTTTGTGGGACTCCTTTTCTAATTTCGTAGGTATGGATGGAGAACTGGCAATCCCTAGGTTGCAGTGATGGCTAGATACCATAGATGGCATTGGTAATATTGTCATGGATCATGTAACATTTGTACCTGGGATTGTAGGGATGAACTTGAGTACACCATAGTTGTAAAATAGTTAAGTCCCTTGGTTAGTGGCTAAGTCCACTTTGATAATGGATAATACCATTTGGATTGTGGCTATGTCCACTTGATTGTGGTTGAAACCACTTGGTTTGTGGCTAAGTCCACTTGGTTTGTAGCCTCTTGAGCATAGTATTAGTTTGTAGGATGATTGAAAATTTTGGTATGATGCTGAGATAGAGGTGTTAAAAATCCACAAGTAGAGATGGTTGAATTTGGATACCTTTAGAAATATTATTACTGTTTGTATTAGCTCCATGATAGTAGTTCTATTTGGGTCTAATTGTGGAAGCCCTAAATTAGCTTTTTGATTAATTGGGTATGATTATGAAAGCCTTAAATTGGCTATTTGATTAATTTGCCAAGAGGTTATCTAGGTAATTTGAATATTCAGTACCATTGGATAATATGCTTAATTGTTGTGAAAGAGACAATGTTCTGTATGGCTGAACAAATTGATATTTATGTTATGATTAAGAATGCTAGAATAGATCATTCATGCATATGGATAAACAGGGAAATTGATTATGGTTGAACTGTATTATTAGAGATAGGTAATGTTAATATGGAAATTGTTATGGATTTTCCTGTATTGATTGTTTCTAAAGCTATGGAAATATTGGAATAAAACTGAGTTGAGAGGGTGGATTTTGTAATTGCACTGGTAATAAAATTGTATCCTCTGTAGTGTATTTATTTTTAGTGCTGGTAAAATTCTTTCCATTTTTTACTACAAGCCACAACGAGTAATCTATGGCAGTCAAGAAATTTTGCATTCTCATTTTCCAATACTCATAATTTGTTTCATCAAATAGAGGGGGTCCAGAAGTAGATTGTCCTTCAGCAGATATATAGTGGAACATACTAGCCATTTTGAATCTCTTCACAAGTTAATAAACTCGTAATCAAGATTTAACTAGTGAAGCCTACTCTGATACCACTTGTTGGTCCCTTATGCAATGGTAGCTCAAAAGGAGGGGTGAATTGAGCTTTTAAAAGTTTTGGCCCAAATCAGATGATTATGGTGCTATAAGAATAAATAAAACAGATTGCACAATAAACAGTACAAGATTTTTATAGTGGTTCGGCCCTTCCTGGGTTCCTACTCCACTTCTCTGAGTTAGTCTTCTCTACTAAGCTTAGGTTCCACTAATACCTTGATCAACCTAATCAAATACACATTGGTTTCACAACAAGCTCACCAACTAACTTACTAGTTTTCCAAGCTAAATAGAAACTTACATAACCTATTGGTTTTCCAAAGCTCACCAACTAACTTACTAGTTTTCCAAGCTAAATAGAAACTTACATAACCTGTTGGTTTTCCAAAGCTCACCAACAAACTTACCCCCTTTCAGGGAGTTCCCTACTTGCTTATCTCAATACATAAACCTCAAGCACTAATCTAGAGTTGCTAAATACTAAAAGAAGTGTAAAGTTAAATGCTTCTTAATTAGGCAGACTTGTACAAAGATTCAGAATTCTAAGTAAAAGAAGAAGCAGTAAGAGTAAAAGATTCAAACTACTTGATCAAGTAGAGATTTGAACTTGGAGAGCTCTGACTGAGTTGTATTTATTGGAGTTGAACTTTGAAGGAAGGTTTTGAATGCTCTTCATGTGATCAGCAAAGTTCCAATAATATTCAATCGGGTTTTTTTCTTTTGCTTCTGAATCTCTCTTTTATTGGTTGAGAGAGATTCTTCCATTGCTGATCTTGGCAAACATTCAAACATTCGAAAATATTTTTCTTTACCTTATCTTTTGTCTAATGTCTGACTTTGCTACCTTCTAGTATTAGTCTGCTACTTCTGCTGCTGACTTTTCCAAATAGTCACTTTTTGCATCAGGTATTTCAAAGAGACCAGTGAATAGTTGGTGTCTTGACTGATTTTCAGATTATCTGAATTATTTTCTTTATATTTCCAGATGTAATTTTAATCCTAATCAGTTGCAATATTCATTTGCAGATAGAAGTTCAGATTTTTTGAACTTATAATGTCTTCAAAAAAGTGATCCGAAGCTTGTTCAAACATCTCCGAAGCATGACCTAACATCTCTGAAGTTTGGTTAACATCTTTGAAGCTTGTTTGAATCTTTTCTAAAAATTGGCTTCAAGTTCTCTAAAGCATGTCTGTTTACCCCAAAGCATAGCTGATTATATTCTAAGCTTGTCTTGTTGTTTCTGAAGTGTCTTGTAACTTATCCAAAACATCCATGATTTCTCCGTAGCTTTTCAACTCTCTGCGAAGCATGCTGCAACTTGCCTAAAGCTTCTTTGTGCTTTTTTCGATGCATTCTTGATAATTTTGAAGCTCTCTTCATTATTTCCAAAAGGCGCTATGACTTGTCTAAAGCAATCTTGATTATCTCTGAAGCTCACTTAGAAGATCTCCAAAGCTTTGAAAAAGATTTTGAAGTATGCTTTAATATTTTCCGAAGTGTGCTTGTGACAATTTCTGAAGCTCACAAAGAGGATTCTGAAGTGTGCTTGAACATTTTCAAAGCTTACTATTTTTACTCACAGACTTGTTCGAAACTTGCTAATTGTCTTTGAATTTTTTCTGCATTCTTTCCGAAGTGAACTGCAACCACTCTAAAGTTGCATTATGCCTTGTCCGAAGCTTGTTGAGACATTTCTGAAGTTTGTTAGGTTATCTCCAAAGTCCTTTGAGACAATTCCAAAGCTTCTTTATAATGTCTCCGAGCCATGCTGTGTCAATTCCGAAATAATATCTATTTTACTCTGAAGTTTATTAGGACATTTCTGAAGCAATCCAATCTTTTCCGATGTGCACTAAAGTGATTCTGAAGTTGCTTCTTTTGACTCCAAAGCATGTCTTCAAACTTCAGAAATTCTATTTTCTTGAATTAAGTATATGTGAAGTTTATATACTTAATTTTGAAAGAGCATTTACTTCATATCTTTCTTTTGTTATTATATTCAAGTTGAATTGTTTAAACTTTCTACAACATTCTTGAAAATAAGATGTTAGTACCTTAATGTTTCACTCATGCTTTTGCTCATCATCAAAACATACTTGGTTAAGAATGTTCATCATCAAAATCAAGCTAGATAATATGGTTTAACATGGACTTATTCCTTTGAAGTCCTAAATCGACCATGATGGCCGATTTGTGATCCCTCAACACCCGAAGTAGCTTCTCTTCTTCTAAACCTATCATAGTAGAAGAAATATCAATGAAAATAATGAATAATTGCCTAGAAATGCATACCTGAGGTGATTTGGCAATTGCTTCAATTCCAACGCAGGTTTTACTTCTTCAATAATTGGTTCTTCATCCCAAGCTTCCACTTCTTTACTAATTTTATCTTTTGATGTTGTTTCCAAAACCAAGGCCTGTTCACCGACCTTTCCAGATCTTGTCATAACCTAGCTAACAGAATTTGCAATGTAGTTTTTCAATGGATCTTGAATGTTTTCATCATTAAAAATAGCAGTTATATAGTCATTCACAATTTCAATTATATAACAAGTGTTCTTCTCAATAGGAAAGTTCGTGGCATGGAAAAATATTAAACTTTACCTCCTCATCATTGATTCTAAAGGTTAGCTCACCTTATTGAACATCAATTAATGCTCTTCCTATTGCAAGGAACGACCTTCCAAGAATTATAGGCACTTCATGATCTTCCTCCATGTCCAATACCACAAAGTCAACTAGAAAATTGAATTTATCCACCTTAATAAGCACATCTTCAATAATTCCTTATGGATAGGTCAAGGATCTATCTACCAATTATAGTGTAATGGTAGTGGGCTTCAATTCTCTCAACCCATGTTGCCTAAAAATTGACAAAGGCATTAAGTTAATGCATGTACCTAAATCACATAATGCTTTATGAAAAGAGGAATTTCCTATGGTGCAAGGGATAGTGAAACTCCCTGAATCTTTTAGTTTTTATGAAAGTTTTCTTTGCAATATGGCACTGCATTCCTCAGTTAGCTTCACTGTCTTGAACCCTTCAAGCTTCCTCCTTTTAGACATGACTTCCTTCATGAACTTGGTGTAATTGGGCATCTGCCCCAAAGCCTTTGCAAAAGGAATGTTAATGTGAATTTTCTTAAAGATTTCAAGAATTTTGCTAAATTGCTTATCAATTTTCTTCTTCAGAAATCTTTGATGAAAAGGAAGTTGGGGTTTCAAGATTGGAGGGTTATCACTGAATGTAATCCTCCCTAGTTTGTAATCTTCCCTTTTTGGCTCTTCCTTCTTCATCTGTTCTTCTTTCTCTCCTTGTGCCACATCTTGATTTTCTGCTTTTGAGGATGGTTGTGTCTCTCCTTATTTCTTTGGGGATTCCAATTCTTTTCTACTTCTTAAAGTTATGGCATTGCAATGCTCTCTTGAGTTCTTCTCCATGTTACTAGAAAAATTACTCCTGTTTGAATATTCAAGTGCTTGCAAGCTGCCTAATCTGTGTTTTCGAAGACTTGCTCAATGCATTTATATTCCCCATGTGTGTTTCAATACTATCAAGTCTTGATTCATTTCTTACAAATCTTGTTCGGCTCTTAGTTACAAAGGTGTTTATGAGATCTTCAAGTGATGGTTTCTTCTCTGCTGATTGAGGTTGTTGAGGAGGTTAAAAACTAGGAGGAGGATTTATGACATTTCTTGAATTCCTATAAGAAAGATTCTCATAGTTTCTCCATCCTAGATAGTACTAATTCTGTATGTTGTTTCCATGATAATAGTTGTAGCCCTTATTATTGATAAATTATACCTCTTCTTTCGCTTGGTTTGCGGCCATGTATGAATCCACTATAGAAGAAGACTCTCCTAAAGCTGAATCACCCTTTGATGATGAATTGGCTATGGCTAGCTGATGAGTAAGAGATGACATTTGTGTAGTGAGGGCTCTTATTTGATCTACCTTAAAAAAACTTGCTACTTTCCTCATTATATTATGTTCATTTGGCCATTAGAAAGTGTTGGATGCCATATTGTCAATCAATGAATAGGCATCTTTTGTAGTCTTTCCCATTAGTGAACCTCCAAAAGTAGCATCCACAATCATCCTGGTTTGACCATTCAACCCATTATAGAACAATTGGATTTGAAGCCAATCGAGAAAGCCATGTTGAGAACGCCTTCTGATCAAGACCTTGAAGCTTTCCCAGCATTCATAGAGTGACTCAAAATCCATCTATTTGAAATGTCCTATCTCATTTATGAGTTGAGCAATTTTTGCAGGTAGGAAGAATTTTGATAAAAAATTTTCTACCATTTCATCCCCATGGTGATGCTTCTTGTTTGAAGGCTCTACAACCAACCTCTTGCTTTATCCCTCAAGGAGAAAGGAAACAAGCTCAGTCTAATGGCATCGTCTGAAATACCACGTATCTTCACAGTATCACTTATCTCTTTGAACATTGCCAAGTAAATATTTGGATCTTCACTTGATGAACCCCTAAATTGATTTTGCTACACCATGTTTATCAATACCAGCTTGAGCTCAAAGTTTTTGGTATTAATTACAGGAAAAGTGATGCCAGAATAATTTTCATTGACCATTGGTTTGAAGTAGTCCTTGATTTCTCTTAGCTAATTTGGGTCTACCATTGTGCTAGATTTAGCTTGCTTTGCTCTTATAATTTCTCAAAGTGTTCTTTCAATCTCTAGATCAAAAGGAGTCAAATCAAGCTCTCTAGGTTCTTGCTTGCACATCAAGGAAGCAAAAAGAAATTGAATCAAACAAAGATAAGAGAACAGAGAATTTAAAATAGAATAAAAGAATACAAATTCAAATTAAAATTAGAATTATCTTTTAACAATATTAGTGAATAATCAAAATTACACCAATCCCTCACAATGATACCAAAAACTTGTTTGCTTGCAAACTAACCATAGGTGCACGACATCAAGTTTTGTAATATAATGCTGAGAAAGTATCGTTTCCATAGGGATTGTATATTTCAATTAATCACTATTTATTACAATAAATAATTATGCTTTTATCTGGAAAAACTTAAATAATATAAATTTAACTAAAAGGTAGAGATAAGCAAGCTTTTAGTGAGAAGAAACTAGGGTAACAAAGCTCTAGAGGATCGAATTCACTTATGCTTAAATCATAGTGCTATACATTAATCATTCCATTAGTTTATAAATTAAGAATGCTAATTCACTCAACTCCCTCTCCCAAGTGCCAAGTTAAGTATCTATTCTCAACATTTCAACTTCGATATCCCTATAAAAAATTGAAAGGTAGAGAATGCATTGCACTCTATGATAATTTTGGATGATTTTACAACACTTAAAAGCTCTCACAAGTCATTTAGGGTCTCATGTTATGATGCTTAGATCATATTTGAGATTACCCCTCCCAAGTGTTGAATCCCAAATGTACATTCATTCAATATATGGCCAATAAATTGAAAGCATTAAGAAAAATGAATCATAAATAAACTAATAATAATTCTCAACCATATAAATCATTAATCACACCATAATGTCAACACAAGATCCATTTTCACTTAGAAGGAGGAGTTTAGCTCCTCATATTTGAATCAAAATCCATAACATAAGCATTCATCATTGTTTAAAATCAAAATCCAAAGTTAAATCCAAAGTTTAATCCAAAGCACAAATAAAGAATGAGAAGTAAAATATTGAGAGATTCGAGAACAAAATGATGGCAAACTCTTCTGCTTTGGTTCTTGTCTCTGAAAACCAACTTGAAGTTGCAAGCTTCCAAGCTTCTCTAAAATCCTTCTTTCTTTCCTTTCCTAGCCTCAAAATATGCCTCTAGTCTGTCTCTCCTCCCTCTCTAGGGTAACCTCTTTTCCTTTTTTACTTCCTTCATGTTTTATCCTTTTGCATCATTTTCATGCATTTGCAGAAAATCCAAAATTGTGTCCCAAGTTCCAGTGCCATGTCATAGCCATTCAATGTCGCGACATTGTCTCTGTTTTTTGCCCATTTTCACCTAAGTGGCATCGCATAGGTTTCCAGTGTTGTCGCACTAATATGCTATTTTGCAAAACTTCATACTTCATGCTCAGTGCCGCGGTTTAGCCTTCCAGTGCCACAACACTAACTTGTTGACTTTTAATTTGTGGTCCTTCTCTTGGTTGTTTGCCTTCACTTTTTCATAAGTCATTGCATTCTCTTCTTTCCTTACAAATTATTTCTTCTTTTCTTCACTCTTTCTACTCTTACTTAACCTGAATAAACATAAATTAAAACATCCCAAATCAACTCAAAGTTACTCAAGAATTAACTAAAATCAAAGCTCAAAATGGTATGAAATAAGTGAACGAAATTCACTTATCAAGAGGCAATTAGTTGAAGCACCAGTACTGACCGTACCATCTATACGGGGAGGGTTTGTGATTTATAGTGATGCTTCTATGAAGGGTCTCGGTTGTGTATTGATGCAGAATGGGAATGTAATAGCCTATGCATCTGTACCACATGAATAGAATTACCCGACCGGTGATTTGGAACTAGCAGCGGTCATCTTTGTCTTAAAAATATGGAGACATTACTTTAACAGGGAAAATGTGATGTTTATACTGATCATAAGAGTTTGAAATGCATTTTCATTCAGCATGAATTAAATATGAGGTAGAGGTGATGGTTGAAATTATTAGAAGATTATGACCTAAATATTTATTATCACCCTGGGAAGGCTAATGTGGTAGCGAATGCCCTGAGAAGGAAATCTAGGGGTAGCATGGCTTGTATGCTCACTCAAAAAGAAGAGTTGTTTAACGAACTAAGGAACTTAGAGTTGCATGTGGGACTGAAAGGCCTAGTTGCCCAAATGTGTTAGTTGAGTGTGCATCCAACCCTAATAGGTGAAATTAGGCAAGCCCAAGAAGAAACCACAAATGAGGAACTCCAAAAGTTAAAAGATAAGGCCCAAAAAAATGAAATACCAAATTTCCTATTGGGTGCATGTGGTATTCTAAGTTATAGCAATCGAATGGTGATTTCTAGATGAGCTACCATTATACAGAAAATACTTGAAGAAGCTCATTATTCTCCTTATACTATCTACCCTGGTAGCACGAAGACGTATCATGACTTGAAATCACATTTTTGGTTGAATGGTATGAAAAATGATGTAGCTTAGTATGTAGCTAAATGTTTGACATGTTAGAAAGTGAAGTTTGAGCACCAAAGGCACGTGGTCTATTATAGTCTATTAAAATTCCTAAATGGAAGTGGATAGATATCACTATGGATTTCATTACAGGCTTACCAAAAATAATAGCTGGTTATGATAGCATTTGGGTGATTGTTGATAAATTAAGAAAAGTGGCTCATTTTATACCAGTTAAAATAACATTCACTACGGAGAAGTATTCTTGGATTTATTAGAAGGAAATACTAAGGTTGCATGGTATGCCTAAATTTATTATCTCAGATAAAGGGTCGACTGATGGACAAATTGAGCAAGTGAACCAGTAGTTAGAAGACATACTTTGGGCATTTGTTCTTGAGTGGGGTAAATCATGGAGTTAATATCTAACCTTAATTAACTTTGCTTATAATAATAGTTACCATTCTAGAATTCAAATGGCACCTTTCAAGGCATTATATGGTGGGAAATGTGTAATCACCCCTATATTGGAATGAGGTGGGCGAGAATGCTCTAGTTGGCCCACAGATGATTGCAGACATGGTAGAAAATTTTTCTAAGATTAAAGAAAAGATTCAAACTGCTCAATCACGTCACAAGAGTTATGTAGATATACGAAGACATGACTTGGACTTCTAGGTGGGAGACAAGGTATCCTTGAAAGTATCCCCTATGAAAGTTATGGTGAGATTTGGCACCAAAGGCAAATTGAGCCCAAGATATGTGGGGCCTTATGAGATCTTAGAATGGGTTGGGAGAGTGGCATATCGAGTTGCATTGCCACAATCATTGAGTGGAATACATAACGTATTCCATGTGTCATCATTGAGGAAATATGAGCCAGATCTTTTCGACATCCAGATTGGAGAAACTTTACAATATGTTGAAAAACCAATCCAATTATTGGATCATAAGGTAAAGCAATTAAGGAATAAAGTCATTCGCCTTGTGAAAAATCAATTGAGTAATCACACTAAAGATGAGGCAACATGAGAACTAGAAGATATGATAAAGATCAAGTACCCATATCTATGGGATGAGACTTAAAGTTTTGAGGT
>JAYJMB010006952.1:0-10612 GCA_036873735.1 Pouteria campechiana
AGTTATGGCAACCATCAAGTTTTTGGCGCCGTTGCCGGGGACTGATTGCGAACCATCTATATTTCTTGGCTCATCAAAGATAAAGGTGATGGATGACCCACCAAAGGAGCAAGTGTTCATAAAATCGCATATTATATGGGTCCTCGAATACCTGCACTTCATGAAGGTCTCTATTTTAATGACAATTCTAGAAATTAAGCAAATCCATTACTTAGGGTGACCCATGATGAAATTATTCAAAGAAGGCTATAAGGTCACGATTGAACACTTGTTTTAGTAATAAGCCTTAGTGTAAATGATGTTCCAAAATGAGATATATGTAATCAGGAGCTTCCCATTTTCACTAGCTGGTAATAGCCATGCCTTAAAGTGAATTGCAATATTGCCAACTAAATTATTCAGATCTTGGAAGGGGTTGACCGAAGCATTTATACAAAGATTTCATGACTACACTTTTCAATTCTCTAAGGCACAAGTGTCAGGAATTTATCCTCTTGAAGGGGAATATGTTTATGATTTTGCCTAAAGATGGTGTTATGTTCACCTTTATTGCCCTGTATTATGAGAAGAAAGGCGTATAATATGGGAATGCATTATCGCATGGGGAAAGGCCTTTTCATTGCCCAAAGAGGTACCTACTTCATTTCCTGGACTTATCAAGCTACTGATCTAGGAACCATTAAACCCTATGGAGGTATCTTGTAACATGACCAACATCATGCCAAATGAAGAGAATGCTCCACAAGAAGTGTCAGAATCACCTGAAATAATGATCGTGTTGCGATTTGGGAAGAATACGACTTAGGATAAAGGAAAGACGCCAATGCAAGAAGAGTCGGTGCCTAGAGTTCCTTGTCCCACTATTGAAGAAAAGGAACCTCCTGAGCTCATAAATAAACCAAAATACAACATTGTTGCTCACTTGCACAAAATCTTAGTAAGGCTAAGTATATATGACGCGCTACAGTTCTCTAAGGAGTCTCACAAAGCGCTCATAAATGTGCTGGTAGTTGAGTCCATCATGGATATGTACCTGATAAAGGTTGCTGATACAATCAAATACAACTAGACCATCACTTTCATAGATGATGAGTTATTGGTGAAGTATAGATCATAATTGTTCATTGTTTGTAAGTAACGATCTAGCGGGAGAAAGGATTAACCTTATTATGTTGGATCCAGGATCTGCGGTGAATATTATTCCACTCAAAGTATTGAAGCATATCGAGATGTGTCTGTCTATGCTCAAAAGCACCACCTTTGTGATCCAAGGCTTCAAACAAAAAAACCAGAGGACTATGGGGACTATCACTTTGAGTCTTGATATTCAAAGATTTCTCATAAAGGTCAATTGTCATGTCATTAATGTGCTAACGTCTTATAATTTATTGCTTGGAAGGCCATGGTTGCATTAATACCAAGTTGTGGCATCCACTGCTCACCAATGCTTTAAGTTCTACCAGGATGGCATAATGAGGCACATATTGGTTGATGTACAACCATTCACAATTTCAAAGGCCTCCTTCTCAAAAGACCAATACTACGATTTAGCATCAAGCAGCCAAAAGAATAGGCCAAGCCAACTATGGATAGAAGGCAACAACTGTTTACTGCCAAAAGAGAAGGGTCCATATCATAAGGACCCTCATCATAAGCTGTACCTCCACAGGCAGTCCCGTTCCCAGTGGTTCTACCACCAAAGTCTTCATGCTTTGAAATTGCGACAAGCATATCACAAGAAGACAAGTTGAAACTCATGAAAGAGCTAAAAATGCTCCAAGTAGATAATGATGATGAAGATAGTCACCAGTTCAACATTTGTAACTATTGCAGGAATTGGTCACTCCTGCTCCAGCACCAACTCCGCCAATTTAGAATGTGTTCAACTGGAGGCCAATAGCAAATTCTTCAACTCCATAATCTTTTGCCCTCCAAGCTAGGATGTCGACACCATGACCACTTGGACAAGGACATGGAAGAGGGTCGGCCAGGCTATTAATAGGCAGGGGGGCAAGCCATACCCCCACCCACTAGACTTTATGAGAATCAAATTATGAACTCTTTGTGAGCTTATATGCTGCCATAATCGGCACCAGTCAAGAATACTTAATTTTAGATCAATACTCTGGGTTCAAGGAGAACAACTATTACTCCTCCAACATTGTCATCTTCAGTGCCAAGCTACTCTCAAGCAGTCTCAAAACTAACATAGTCATTGTGTTTTGAGATTAGCACTAGGAAACCTAGTCAAGCAAAGTAAGAGACATCGTCCAATCCCAACGCCAAAAGCAGTATATGGAAAATCGGAAGAGGGAAACTGTAATCCATGTTAGTCGAATATAATTAGCCATTGACTCAATTGGCTGAGTTAGAAATCATTTAGAATAAAGAACTTGAACCGCAATCCCAAGTGAAAAAAGGAAGATTAGTATTCAAGAAGATGGGCATGCCTTATAGACAATGTCATAGTTTTGATCTTTTGCCTAAGAAATTTCCGTTTGCCAAAAATTTTTAAAAATTCAGTAAGGGATGCAAAAGGATGATTGACTTTATCGACATTTATCTTGATGAACCCTGCATGTTGTTAACTGGTCCACTCATCCCAATTCTAATTAAAGAAAAATTATAGGTACTCCGGTATCCTGGAGATCAAATAGGTCTTGATGCGGATGATGATATTGATGTGGATAGTGATGAGGAGTATATCTTGAACAGGTCAACTATCGGTCCCACTATGTGGGACTGTCTGCTCCTACTTAGTCTAAGACATCAAAAATGTCATCTGCCTTATCAATAATTACACATTGTTACATGGTTTTCATTTCTAACCATGCGTCAATAGAAGAAGAAGAATCAGAGTCCAATGACAAAGAATTACAAATAAATTTAGAGGGACTTGATGATACAGATGACAAAGAAGTCATTGATGACCCATCAATTCCCGCATCAGAGTCAGAAATGATGAGTAAGACTCTGATGATAATACACATGAGTCCGATCACAAGCTAAACACTGACCATTCAGAGGAAGAAGAAGATAATGACTCCAATTCTTTCTTCAAAAAAATAACATATGGCACAACTCTACTAAGGTTAGAAGATGGTGGACAACCAATAATTGATGAACTTGAAGAGTTTAACTTGGTTACAGAAGTGCCTTACCTTCATCACCAAATCCTTATTAGAACATGAAAAATAATTGCTAATTGATCTTCTTAAGGAATTCAAAGATGTCTTTGTATGGACATACTTTGAAATGCTTGGGTTAGATCCACATATTGCAATGCATTTTTTATATATCTCACCAAGCAAGTGACTAGTAAAATAAGCACCAAGGAAGTTTAGACTTGGCTTAGAGCAACAGATCATTAATGAGATAAACAAGTTTTTGGAAGCCAACTTCATCTAAGAAATCAAGTTCCTGTGATAGATCTCTAGTGTTGTCCTAGTAAAGAAAAAGAATGATCAAATTTGAGTTTGTGTTAATTTTCGCAATCTCAATAAAGACTGTCTGAAAGATGAGTTCCTGTTGTAACATATGAAACTCCTTATTAATAACACATCACTTGATAAGACATTCTGGTTCATGGATGGTTTCTTTGGCTAAAACCAAATTAAGATGGGGCCAACAAATGAGGCATCCACTGTATTTTGCACTCCAATGGGTATCTTTTGCTATAAAGTTATGCCATTTGGATTAAAGAATGCAGGAGCTACTTATCAAAGAGCTATGCAAATTATCTTTCATGACATGCTTCACAAACATATTGAATGCCATGTCGATGACTTGGTGGTAAGATCCAATGGTCATGATTAACATTGTATGGATCAGGAAAAACAAGCTACACATGAAATCACTCAAATGCGTATTTGGAGTTGGCTCAGGCAAGTTCATGGGATTCATTGTTCATCATCGAGGAATCGTGGTGGACTCACAAAAAGTAATGGTGATTAGAAATATGCCTTTCCCAGGAAACATAGATTACCTGAGAAGCTTGCAAGGTAAACTATCTTATATCAGAAGATTTGTTGCTAATTTAGCAGAAAGATGTTAGCCATTTCATCATCTACTAAAGAAAGATATGGCCTTTGTTTAGGATGAGGCTTACTAGAAAGCCTTCGATACCATTAAAGAATTGCTCTGCAACCCATCGATTTTGGCAGCCCGAGTTAAGGGCAAACCACTTATTTTGTATATCTCCACAAGTGATCAATCGCTGGGGACATTGCTCACACAAGAAATTTAAGAAGGTAAGGAATAAACATTATATTACCTAAGCCATTGGTTGATCAATGTGAAATGTAATTATTCTCTAATCGAAAAGACATGTCTAGTCTTGGTGTTTGCAGTTCAAAAATTAAGGCATTATTTTCTCGCTTGTGAGATCTGATCAATTGCTAAAGCGGATCTGTTCAAATTCTTGATCACTTGCCCCATGCTATCAGGGCAGTTGGAAAAGTGGTCATTATTATTGTCAAAATTTGACATCACCTTTATCCCACAAAAAGTGGTTAAAGGACAAGGTCTGGTTGATTTCTTTGCAGTGCACCCAGTCGATTAGGAAGTCCTTGTGTAAGAAGACTTGCCAGATGAGGAAGTATTCATTGCACAAGTCAACACTCCATGGCAAATGTACTTTGATGGTGTTACCAAAATTGTCGGTGGTGGTGTTCGAATGTCTTCATCTCACCCCCAAAAGACATCCTTCCATATTCTTTCTACTTGGAAAGGAATTACACCAAAAATGAGGCAGAGTATGAGGCACTGGTATTAGGACGTCAAATCGCCCTTAACTTCGGGATTACAAAATTAGACATCTTTGATGATTCAGAATTGGTGGTTTGATAATTGACCACAGAATATGAAGTTCGCCAGCCTAGTTTATGTTAGTATTATGATATTATGTAAGGGCTATTATATCAACTTTTTTAAGTCAGCATTGGGCATGTTCTAAGGACTAAAAACACCATTGTTGATGCTTTAGCAAACTTGGCAATCGCTCTAGCTGTTGTTGGAGGCCTAGAATCTTGTCAAAGTTGAGCAACGAAGCCGCATTCTTGACTCATATGATGAGGAGACTACTAAGTGAGTGGAATACATAGCCTACATGAAGCTAATAGTGGATGATTGGTGAACCCCGTACCTCAATTACTTGCAATATGGAATCCTCTCAGAAAACTCCCAGGAAAGATCGAGTCTAAGAAAAAGTGCTACTCGATATGTGTATTACAATAATACACTATATCGCCAGGCATATGATAGACTTTGGCTCCAATGTCTTAACGGGGAAGAGATCCAATATGCACTCATACAAGCACATTCTTGTGAATGCGGTGGGCATCCGTCTAGTTAAAGATTATATAGCGAGGTTAATGCCTAGGATAATACTGGCTTACCATGGTCTCAAACTCGTAACAATTTGCCAAATTATGTCTCCAATGTTAGCTTCATGAGGATACCAGGTACATACCGCCTTCAAAATTAGTACTTGCAAGCATTTCTTGGCTATTTGCATGGTGGGGATTTGATTTCATTAGCTCAATCAACCCTCCGTCTGCCAAGGGATATGCTTACATCCTAGCAATAACTGAATACTTCTCCAAATGGGCAGAAGTTGACTCATGTAAGAGAGTCAGAGCTAAAGAAGTATTCTAGTTCATTAAATTCGAGATCATGTATTGATATGGTAATCCATGTCAAATTACATCGGATAATGGTACTCCATTCAAGAATGAAGAAATGGGGAGGTTTTGTCAAAACTAAGGCATCAAACATGGATTTGCTACACCATATCATCCACAAGAAAATGGCCAAGTAAAAGCATTTAACAAGGTGATCTTAAGGCTTATGAGAAAAATGATAGGTAAGAACAAGTGAGACTGGCATCTCAAATTACCAAAGGTGCTTTGGCTTATCGCACCACTCATTAGACAATAACTAATGCAACTCCATATTTTTTGGTGTTTAGAGCAGAGGCGGTCTTGCCCTTAGAAGTGCAATTGCTATGGCTAAGAGTTGCAATGCACTCAGGGTTGACAACAGATCAACAAGCTAAGTTACGGTTCGAGGAGCTTGACGCTTTGGATGAAAAGCTAATTCAAGCTTAGGATTGAGTTAGACCAAGCTTGCATGGTCGAGGCATATAACCAATCAGTTAAGCATCAAGCATTTTGCCCAGGCGATTTAGGCCTTAAGCTAAGGACCGAGCTAATGGTGGGTAAAAAATTAATCAGCAAATTTGAGCCCAAGTAGGAAGGCCCGTATATTGTGCAAGAGGCTTATGCTAATGATTCATATCGAATTATAAATAGTAATGGTGTAGGAGAAATACCCATAAGTGGGCATTTTCTAAAGCATTACTATGCATGAGTTGGAAGGGAGCAAATGCCCCCAGCATTTGCTCCCTCTCTCTTTCTAATCCCTAAAAATGTTTCTCAAGCTATTTAGTCTACATGCAAAATTCAAAACATTTTTATATATGAGTCAAAAAGGAGCAAATGTTGGGGGCATTTGCTCTTGTTTTTTTTTAACCTTGCAAATGTTTCTCAAGCAATTTAATCTACATGCAAAATTTGAATTATCATGAAGTTTACAAAAAAGAAACATGTTAAGAAGCCAAGTGTAATTTGAAAAAGTGCTAAAATTGCATATTCATTAATATATAGGATTCTCATACATAAAGGGAGTTTACAAATGAGTTAAAAGCAGTTAAAATAGACTCTTTTAGATAGCTAAACTACTCCTCTCTTCAATGCTTGAGCAACTTCTAGACTCACCACTAATGATGACTTCAACTCGATTAAAGTCTCCTTGGTTGCCATTACTTCTTGTTGAGAAGTGGCTACTTCCTCCTTCAAATGTTGGATAATTTCTAAACCTTCAGATTCCTGGAAGTAATAAGAGATTCTTAGAAGGGTAAATGATGACTCATTTGATAGAACTGTCTTCGAAGAGATTCAAGATGACTTTTGTTAGTTCTCAACTATTCTCTCAAAGAGGCAATTTTGCTTAAAGAGAGAAAAGATGCTCCAAAGCCATGCTCATTGTTGATGATTTCTCATCAACCTTGATCTGAATACCCTAAAGTTCAACTTTCTTAGCGGTGATGGCTTCAATGAGAGGTTTTAGGATAGGAATTAATTTAGCCTATGCCCACGCTTGCTGAAAAGACTCCAGTTACTTGAAAATAGTTGATAGACAAGAGGTGTCACCATCCAGCTTGGCTATGACTTCAACTAGGAATAGAAAAAGAACTCTTAACACTACAACTGCATTAGAGAAAGGCATCCTCCATAGCAATCTAGCAAAATCAGAGCAAAAAGATTGTACGTCATCCTCCAAGCATTCTTGAAGAGCTTTAGTCTGTTCTTTTGTGGCTTTGATATGAGCAAAAAACAACATTTGAAAGAAATCCCCACTAGGCAGAGCATGGAAGTGCGATGTTGATGTTTCAGATTCCTCTCTGTTTGGTTCATGGATATTGTCATCAATCTCAACTTGCTGCAATGCCTCTAAAGCAGAAGAGAAAATTTATTCTACAACATGGTGTCTCTGAATATACAGAATAGCCTCTGCTAAGTTTTCCTCTACTGGATCTCTTGTTTGCTATACATTACCTTCAAGACCAACAACAGCAACTGTACCCTCCATTGGAGCCTCTGTTTCCTTGGTCAAAGATTTTGTCAAATGGAGAAGATATGAAGATAATGAGAAAGATGTGAAGGAATATCACCAACCTAATGGATGACCTTATAGAAATTAAAGATATCAAGTGATGATTCCCTCTAGTCCCCTACTAATGTATCAACTGCATCTGGCTGATTGGCATAAATCTCCATGATAATCTCTTTAGCAGTAATAGCTTCAATACCTTCCCCCTCAACCGCAGTAACATCTTCCACTAATTGCACTAGTGCTTCAATGGTTCTAGAAGATGATGGGGTAGAAGGAATTGTCTCACAAGGAAGTATGCCCTCAGGAAGAGGTTTAGACATTTTTCAACTTTCTTTGGCCTTCTTCCTTTATTCTATGATGGAGCTCTTGGAAGCGGTCTTTCTTTTTTATAGAACAGAAGCCTCTTCACTGGCTACCGCCTTCTTGCTCTTTTTGATAGCTCGAGTAGGAACATCTTTACGTGCTACTGCCTTCATACTCTTCTTGAGAGATGGAACCAGAGGAGCTGCTTTGTAACATGAAACTGCACTCTTGGTCACTCTTGAAGGAGGAGGATCGGGCAATCCTCAACTAGTCTTTGTCTTTTTGCTTTGATTCATAGCAAAATTACTGGATTTAGCTCCTTTCTTTTGAGATGAAGAAGTTCTTAGAGGAACTGAAGCCTTAGGAGCCCTATCATGGAATCATACTTGAGTGCAATCTGCTAAGTACCATTCAAACTCGGCTTCTGCATTAGCACCTGCTGCAGTCAATTCCACCCTTAAAAGGGGCATGCTGATTGGAGCAGTTTGCTCAGCATAAGGCATAGGAACATAAGGAGGTGGCTCAGGAATCATTGGATCGGAGATCATTAGCTCCACCACAACATCTTCATCTATGGGGTATATTTGTTCACTATAGCCCCACCACCAAACATGACTATGGTTGGTGCAACGAATATTCTGATAGGGATGGCGATCATCTAGCCAGAACACTTGTTGTGAAAAAGTGGCCGGCCTCTCAAAATTCATAGCTCGTTGTGCCCCCAAGAAGATATCTTCAGGCATGTCAAGCACAAAAGAGGATATCAATGGACGGTAAATAGTCTAACCATAATTTGGAGGCATCTCCCTATTGATTTTGCCCCCATTGTTATTGTACCACCAAACGTAGTCCTGGGATATGTGAACTCTTCGGGTTAGACCGGGTAAGAAGACATCATAGTCATGAAATGTTGCAGTAAAACAAAATGATAATGGATAATAACAAGATGGACCCATTTCTGTTTCACACTCCTCTCATGATATTAATATAACATGACCTGACATTTCTTAGTCATAGCCAAACTACCTGGCAAATCGATGAGGGAAGTATGGCTCTACCCAAAACTTAGAGCCATCCCGAAGAGGAAGTAAGCAACTTTGTAAAGAAATGATATACTCATCATTCCTTCTAAAAGTATTATCTATGCCTTTCACCTCAAACCTTATAGGATTGCTGACTAGAGCAAACAAGAACATTTCTTAGGAGAATCTATCTAATTTAACAGGTAGTTAGTCACTTCATAGAATGAGTCATTCTTAAAAATATCAGTCATAAACTTTCCCAACAAAAAGACTCTTGTCAGAAAAATGTGTTGGTGATTCCACCTATAGATCCAAGAGAAGTAAACTCCCAGCCAAGCCATAAGAAAATGAGCCGAGAAGTAAGTGTTGCATAAAATTGGTCAAGAGAGATATATGACCATTTTGCCAAGCCTGCAGTAGATTTCACACAACACTTAGAGAGTAATGGCTAATCTCTTCCCTTGTGCAAGCTCAATGACTGGAGTCAAGCACATAGGATTGATGTAGTGATCATGAGCTGATGATGGATAAATGATGGTTGAAAGCCACAACATTAAGAACAAAACTAACTCCTTCTCTAAAGCAATGCTTCTTAGGAAGGCTTCATCAACCCCTCCAAGTGTGGGCATTTCCTTCACTTGGGCATTTGGGTTAGAAATCTGTCCAAACAATTGCACCCAGCCTCCCCATGTGAACTTGGTGCTAGACCATTTTAATTTGCTGATTATGTTCAGAATGTGGAATCCCAAACTGCCTCTCTCAAAATTTTCATTTGATGGGAGATGCAAGTCAAAAGGCTCTCCAAGAATAAGTAAACCACAAATAACGTTGAGATCCCATAGCGTGATACTCATCTCACCACAAGGGAAGTGGAAAGAGTTAGTTGTCGAAGACTAGAACTAGAGGAACCCGCAAATAGCCTCCATATGTCTATGGAATGGGTTATGGGTGCAAAGATGGTATCATAAATACTAGCTTGGTGAAGGATACCCTTATGAGTTGCTGTGATGTGCTTCGCCCAAGGCTTGAAGAAAGTATTCTTTGGCAGTGTGCCTTTGAACTTCCCCCTTTCACCGCTATAAACAAACTTGTAATTTGGAAGTAACATCTTCTTCTGGCGGGAAGTCTCCATAGAATATTCATGAGGGTCCAACATTTCCTTGATGGGCAATAAAAAATAGCCATCAAAATGGTTTCCCTCATCATAGTGAGCAAGGCCATTCACAGATAAATAACCACTTTCAATATCTTTTTTGTTAACAAAAGATGGTTGTGAACAGTGAGGGAAGGGACAATCTCTACTCTTTATGTCCCTCATGGAAAATTGTTGCATGGGGCATGATCTTGTCTATCACTTTCAAAGCCGGGGAGCTTTTGTCGAGAGATCTTTGTGTTCAACCAGATAAAATGCCCTTTATTAGATTCTTTCATTTTGTAACAACCCGGGCTCTAGTCGAGGTATTGTCTGCTTTGGGCACATGCCCGCACGGTTTTGTCCCACAAAAGGCACCTCGACTGATTTCCACGAGCCCCCACACTTAACCCAGGACTCCCTCCCTCACCTAGGCGAGACGTGAGTGGCATCCCACATCTCCTGGGTGAGGGAGGGAGTC
>JAYJMB010006953.1:0-10612 GCA_036873735.1 Pouteria campechiana
GGAAATTGAATAGAGATCCTACGTGGCAAAGCGTAGCCCGACGAATTAGGTATCTGTGTTAGAGTTCTCTAACAACAATATAAACCAAGGTATAATGAATATCATTAAAGAATAAAAAAATCAGCTTATAACCAATCAACACCACATGTGACTTTAATCTTTAATGAAATTCATAGCATCCAAGATGATCACAATTACCGGCAAAATAGAGATTAGCAATTTCACAACTTTGTTGCAGATTTGAGTTTTTTTATCCTCTTTTTTCTCCACATCTCAAAAAACTACACTAACTTCAAATAATCTCCTTTTTATAACGCAGCAACCACTAGAAGATTTTTCATTTAAGAGGTTGAGGAACAAGTCAAAGAAGGCATGAGAGTCAGATCTTCAAAACTATCTATCACATACAAAATTTATCGACGTTTCCTATGATCGTCAACATTTTTCTTTTACATGAAATCCGTTGAGATTTAACTTCACCAGATTTGTCTCTATTTGGAATTTAGTTGAAGTTCAATTTCACCTAATTTAAATCCATCAAGGTTTCAACTTCATTGAATTTAAATTAGTTAATGTTCAACTTTGCAAAAATTTTCTTTGTTTTGATATTTGTTAAAGTTCAACTTCTCCTGATTTAAATTCATTGGGGTTCCAACTAAACCTTGAAATAAATCACATTTGAACATGTCATATCAAAACTTGTTTATATACATACCACATTCCACATTCTATTTGCACCCATAACATCAAACCATTCAATAATAAAACAAAGCATTCGCCACACTTTGAATTCTCATCTTAGGAATTCAACTAACTTCTCCAATACACCTACTACCTATGTGTCAAACCATCACTTAGTAATCTGTAGTGAACTTAATCAATCCACTCAACATCATATCCTAAAAGTATTAGATAATCGTCATTCAATTCTAAACCTGTCAACTCATCAATTCTCAAATAAATCAACTAATTTCACATACTCAACATATCAAGTTATCTAAATTTACTCATTATCAACTTATCCATGTTTGTTCATTATCAAAACAATAGTCAAACAAGTAATAATTTAGTAATCATAAAAGTATTTTAAGAAAATAAAATTTTAATAAGCAAAAGTGTTGTAATTAGAGATGATTGTGACTTAGTTGCCAAAACAAAATTTTAAGCACTTCTTATAAGCTCCATCAGATATCATTTATTTCTTAAAACAACTTATTTACATAAATAAGCCATGAACCTTAAAAATAAGCAAAATCAAATGAGCACTTACTAAGTTGTTCATGTTAATACGTGGATATCTATACAATTACTTTCACTTAATAATGCATGGCTTAGACTTATCTAGACATAAAATGAAATAGTCAACATTGTTGGAGAAATCCATAGAAAGAAAGGTTGAAAAATGGAGATAAAGTAAATAAAATATTCAAAATTTGAGTCTGAGAAAAAAAATCTAGTGAAAAAATTTAATCTCTTAATCTAATACATATATACTTACAAAATAATTTTCCCTTTTATCATTATATTTTTTATTATTAATCATATTTATTCTATTTTTATTTACTTTAAGAAAAATATTATTTTTATATTATTAATAGTAATTTTCTATTTTATTTTCATTCTTTTTATATTCCACCTATTTTAAATGAGTGCATAGTCTAGTTAGATATTTAATCCCATTTTACTTTTATTCCACATTGGAAATAGAAACTATTGCTTGAGTTACGATTTAGTACACTAAAGCATGCTGGATTAGAATAAGAATTTGGAGTGAATTAGATAGCGTATACAAAACATATGCTAGAAATCAAAATCTGTCAAGTAATCAGGACATTTTTTTATGATTATCAACAAATCCAAAATATATGGCTGTAGTTGTCTAGAGATTCTATCATAAAGGAATATTTAACAAAAAGCCATGTCCCAAGATTGTTGCGGATTTGAGCTGTTAAAAATTTTGGCTAAGTTAAAATAATAGTGCTGAAATAAAATAGAAAAAATCACATAGCACACTAAGACAATAATTTTTATAGTGATTTGGCCTAACTTAAGTTTCTTCTCCACTTCTCTGAGTTAGTCTTTCCTACTATACTCAAGTTCCGCTAACACTTGATCAGCACTCTGATAAAAAATATACTTGTTGGTTTTCCCAAGCTTACCAACTAACTCTTACAAACTCAGTAAGTTTTAGTATTTACTGCAACAAACACTAATAAATTGTAAATCCCTTGCTCGCTATTGCAGAAAATAGAAATATAACTTTATATGCCTCTTATTTAGGTTGTTTGTTCAAAATTTAAAACAAGACTATAATTGATAAAACACTTAATAAACAGAAGTTTCAAACTCCTAAAAGGTTGTTAAAGATGTGGCTTGGAATGCACGATCAAATTTTTGTGCAGCTGGAGTTGAAAGCTTGGAAGAACACTTAATGCTTGTAAAGCTCATAAGTAATGAACGACTTAGATTTACTCATTTTTATATTGAGATTCAAATTCTAGCCGTTTGAGTAGATGATGCTCATTTAATGTGAGAGAAATGTTCAAATTTTTTATCGTTATGAATTGTCGTCACTTCAGATCTTCTAAAGTAAAATTTCAAAACCTCTAAAAGGTCAAGACTCTGCAATTGGTGTTCAATCAAAATTTCTGAAACATCATGACTATTTGAAGTTGTCATTGCTTTAGAGCCTCTGAAATAAAATTTCAAAACCTCTGAAGGTTGACTCCCTTAATTCAGTAATGCAGCATTTGTTTAGATCATTGTGGCTTTGCCATAATGCTTCTTTAGAATTTTTAAAGTTAATCTTCAAAGCTTCTGAAGGTCGGGTATTTTTTTTCATTGCAATACAACGCCTTGTGCTTCTATCTTCTATAATTAGTTATAAACATGCTTCAGAGCATCTGAAGTTAAACTTTAGAACATCTGAAGCGACATGTATCCTTCAACGCCATGCCTTCATGCTTCAAAACATCTGATGTTAACTTCAAAACCTCTAAGCAACGTGTTTCTTTCAATGCAATGCTTTCTTCATTCTTCAGAGCCTTTGAAGTTAATCTTTCAAGCTTAGAGTGTTCCTTCTGGACATTGACATACCAACGATTATCATTTTCCTTTGAAGCACCTCTGAACATTTTCTAAAGTTCTTCTAAATAGACTCCCTTACTTTTGAATGAACTCTAGTCATTCTTTCTGATGTTTAAAACATAAATTTCTCCTTTGAACATGTTCTGAAGATCTTTTGAAGAGGCTTAATGAACTCGTATTGATCTTATTGATGCTAAAATGTGGAGTTCTCCTATGAATATGTTTTCAAGATCTTCTAAAGAGGCTTAATGAACTCATATTGATCTTATTGATGCTGAAACGTGGAGTTCTCCTATAAATATGCTCTAAAGTTGTTTTGACTTGATCTTCAGATCTTCTGATGGCTTAATATGTTTTGAACTTCACTTCTGAGATTGTCAGACTTGAAGTTTCCCTCTGAAGCTTGTGTCCACCAACTGCACCTTGGCATCAGTTTGTACTTCCTCCAGCAATGTACTTTAGATCATCTAAAGTAACTCTGAAATCACTCTAAAGCTTCATTCTGGTGCCCGATAGTTCCATCAACTATAGTTTGGCCTCTGAAGCTTGAGTTTCTCACCTGAAGCAACTCTGAAGAACTTCCTTACTTCTTAATTAAGTTTAGATTGATCCTTCTGAACTCTAAAGCTTAGAGGTCTTTTTCTGAACTTACTCTAAAGTTGTTCAAGCATGTTTTTGTGCTTTCAGACCCTCTAATTTTTTCTTCATATACTAAACTTGCCTTTCTTGATTTCAGACATATCTTAGTGTATCTGAAATCTTCTTCTTAGTTTAGAAACATTATTCCTTGATCATTTGCTACTTTTTCTTCTTCTTAGTACTTAATTGTGGTGTAACTTAACTTGATGTGATCTTGTACACTCTGTCCATTACTCTAAATTTACTTTCTTAGCTTAAGTTAACCTACTTCATTCATTTATCATTGTAATACTAAGGAAAGTGATTTGTTAGTAACTTAAACTTTCACTCATGGATTTACTCATTATCAAAACTTAGCTACTTAATCACGTTCATCATCAAAGTCAAGCTAAATAGAAGAGTTAGACTTAACAAACATTCTTTTGCTCATCCAACATTGCATATTAAAAAATTGCATTTTATTGAAGGATCTGCGAATATAAGAGAATACGCAGGTATATATATGTAATGCCCGAGGTGTTGGAAATATGGGAAAGAAATTATTTGAAAGAAAACAATGCAAATGATTTGGTTTTAAGTTATTCGAGGCATAATTTTTATGCATTAGAGGTTAATATTATATGAAAATATTATGATTAAAAGTATATGAAAAAGAAATGGCATAAAATGAAGAAAAGGGGAAATAAACAGCAAAAGAAGGTGGGCTAAGGAAACTGGCACTAGCGGTGCCAAGATGGGTGTCGCAGCACTGATCAACGAGCAGGCAAAAGGGGCGACCGTGGTGCTAGTCGGCAATTAAGTCAGATAGCCAAGTTTTTGGCCATTTTTTCCATTTTGATTTCACCCCGGTCCATTCCGTTCTTTCTTTCCTTTTTACCCTAACTCCATTATACCTAATTCTTTGACATTTTAGTTAGGAAATCATCTTACCTAACTATGTAATCAAGTAATCTTTCATTTAAACTCAATTTTCATCCATTTGAATCGTGGAAATGGAAGAAAAATCTAATATTCATTGAATGGAAGAAGCTACATGGAGCTTGAAGCTTAGATTTTTGTTTAGGGAGGATGACTATGCATGTAATCAAAGGTAAGATCATTTCCCCAACTGAATTCCATATTTTACAATTTCTAAGTTTTTCAACCTAACTTGTGAATAGTGATTTTTTTATGAGAATTGTATTGGAATTATGGGAAAAAGATTAATTAAATGTCTGGGATATTTTTGTTATGTGTTAGAACTAAATTAAGCATTGGACATGATGATTTGTCTTAAGCTAGGGTTTGGGGAATAGTAGAATTTAGGGGTTTCATGATTTATGTTGTATTAATCATGGAAAAAATGCTTAATTCCATGATTATAATGTTTTAAAATTTGTATGGAGTGATTTGAACCGGTGAGATCAATTTTTTACTATGCCCTGATTAAAGATTAAAGAGGATTTTTGTATATGGGCTATATGAGTCATGAATTGATTGAATTAAAAGTTTAATCGAGTTATTTTAAAGATGTTTATATGACAATCATGTGTATGTAAAGTGAATGTTGTAAGAAATGAAGATTTTAGTGATGCCCTATTGAGAAACCCTAAATTAAATAGTATTTATTACATGTTTGATAAAAATACTTCCAAAAGGAAAGTGATATAAGTGACTAATCAAATTGTAGCCCATGAATGGCTATGAAAGAGGTGTTAACATAACATAATTGAAAAGTATCACGCCCCGACCCCAAGAATAGCATAAATAACTATCGTTTCCAAATCCAATGGTAAAATCTCCCAAGATCTATTGCATGAGAGATGAAACATAACCATGAAAGCAACTACAACAGTTCATTATTAAAGAAAATATTATAATATAAACCACATAATACAATTTTTCAACATAAAATAGAAAATAAAATATTAATTTTTAACATCACTTTCATAGTAGCATTTTGTCACACCTATCCCCACACCACGATTAGTGTCCTTCATGAGCAGTGTTCTCTGTAAAATAATTTTGGGGTAAGTTATAGCAACTTAGTAAGTAAAATAGATGTAACTATCATATGTGATAAAAAAAATACTGATCACGCCATAATACAGATCATAAGCTGTCTGGTTTGACCGACCACAATACTAATCTAGGGAAGTACATCTCATTCCTTTATGCTGCTCATTCAAACCTCTTTATTTGACCATCATCTTGTCAAATTTATGCCTTAGATCATATCTTGATTGGTTTTGTGGATCTTATCATCATATCTATCCACTCAAACCTCATGATCTAATTATTATCAGATACATTAACATCTTAGATTATATCCTGACTGGTTTAGTAGACCCCAACATTACATCTATCTACTCAACCTCATAATCTAACCAATATTAGATAATTTGACCTTTCTATTGGATCCAGAACATTCAAAAACCTTTAGTTCAACTACCTGATCATTAAGATCAGAGATCGTGGGATCCTCATCACAACAAAATTAACCATTCATTCTCGTATGATCTAGCCATCTTTTGAATAATCTGACCTCTTTATTAGATTCAAAATGTTCAAAAACCTCAAGATTAACTACTTGATCATTCAGATCAGATATCGTAGGGTCCATATATTAATAAATCAAGTATGATTATTCAATTTTACATGATCTAATCACTTTTGAATAATATGACCATTCCTCCAAAATATCCAAGAAACCCAAAATTGACTATTTGATCATCTAAAAGAGATGTCAGATGGTCCAGATATGATGAAATCAATCTGGGCCGTCCGTTCATTGCCAAATCGGTGACTGGGCTTATTAGACTTCTATTGTACTAAGCTGGGCTTGGCCTAGAGCCTGTTAATACTAGGTTGGGCTGGTCTAGCCTAGCCTGCCTAAATTTCCAGGCAATTCATGCTATCGGGGACTTGTGTCCCCAAACATATATACATATTATATATATATATATATTTCTCAAACTTGCAACATTGAAAAATTTCACCTAAAATTTGTAATGACATTACTGATCATTTAGTGTATTTCACATTCAATATGGCCAAAAAAATTATCAGATTTATTAATTTTTTTGATTTTCAAATTTCATCAAATTTAACCAACTAAATAAATTATTTTAACCCAAAATTTCTGTCATAAGCTAATATCAATGCTTAGAATATATTCAATGGTTCAGATCATCCAAATCAATATGCAAATCACATTTATAAAATCATATTTTATTCTCAATATATATATATATTATTTACAGACGACACTGTTAGAGAGTTGAGAGCGTCACTTATGTGAATATGATTCTTTAGTACTTTTATTTTAATTGGAGTTTTGTCAATAACTCTTTATATTGATAATATTTCATGATTTTGAATTATAAGATTTACTCTACACAAAGAGACCTTCGATTTAAACTCAATATTCAATATGTAATTTTGTCAAATATAAAATTTAACAAAATTCTATTTTCAACATACAAGAATGTTATTCAATAATTAAACAGTTATTTCACATCCAATTTTCACAAGATTCATATGGCATGAGAATTAATAAAAACTAGACATAATCAATAGATCTGATTATCAAAATAATATGCATATTAACCAGAATAATTTTGTTTCAAAATTAATGAAAATAAAATTTTATATTCTTTAATTCCGGTACACCCGAATAACATGCATATTAACATTCATCTTAACTAAAAAATATAGTTTATAATCATCTAATTAATGATCTAAACCATTATAATTATCACATAGATAACACAGATACATCTAAATTACTTACCTGAAAATCCATAAAGAAAAATTAGAAAACCTTATTTTTTCTCCTTCTCTTCCTTTCTTCTCCCTCTCTTCTTTGGCAGCAACGACTCCTCTTTTGGTCCCCCTCTCCCTCTTGTTTATACGTATATTAGAAAGCAATAATGCATACATGTCATCAACTAATAATTGCATCATTTAAAAATCATATGCATATAAGCCACCCACCAATAATTATACATACATTATTAATATTTTTTTAGAAAAAAAACTAGCACACATACAGACCAAATAATGTTGCCGACACTCATGGTCATTACAAAAAGTATTTAAAATAGGTTAAATTATCTTGTAAATGAATGAGATTGTTGCTCTGTACAGGATCATCTGAGAATGATGAAAAGTCATGGAGCTTGAGGAGTGTATGATGATTCGTTAGGAGATAAGTAGGTGCCCCCTTTTGTGTTTGAATGAATGTATGGGGATATAAAATATCTCATTGTTGTTTTTGGGCATGTATTTTTTGTTTAAGAGATTGTAGATATCCTATGATGTTCTAAAAAATAAAGTTCATGATATTTTCTAATTACTGAATATTGGGGATAAGAAATATCCACTGATTGTGTTGATATGCATTTGTTGAGCATGAGTAGACTGATAGGGAATAGTATGTATTCCCTGGTTTTGATAGACATGATTATTAGGGATAGAGAATATCCTGGTAGTATATATGAGCGGATAATAAGATAGCTTGTAAATGCTTGTTTGGATGGGGATAGCGAAGATCCCCTTTATGTTATGTAAGTATATATATATATATATATATATATATATTAGATGACAGATGGGGATAAAGATGATCCCATGAGTCATCTTTTGGTATGTATGTGTGGATGTAGGAAGAAAAGAGGACATTGAATGTCTCAGAATGTTATATATGATCAATAAATGGATGTATGTATTGACAGAATGGAAAACATTCCAAAAATGGTAATTTATGATCGAATGACACAATTATGAACTATTATGCTTGTACAACACCTTTATGATATGACAAGCTGGAATGGCTTAGGGGTAATATGAGATGCCTGGAGGGCATGATTAAGAGTATGATTATATACGCCTGAAGGGCGTAGAGTATTGTAGTGAATAGAGGAGGAATTATACCTCCTGTCAAGCTGCGATTTCTTTAAAAGTGTATTCATGTTCTAGATGAGAACATGTGATTCCTAGTTTATTATTGTTTTATATTTTTGCCTACTTACTTAGTTGTCCAGTCTGCGCCTTCTTATTCTATATTTTTAACTAATGGGTAAAGAATTCTAACTGTAGGTTGGAATTAAAAAGCAGTAGTTGAAGATATTTTATTGTGTATGATGTACCAAGATTGTAATCCCATAATCTATTTGTATGATTGTAGTTAAGAGTTTAATGTGATGTATAATGTGTAGTATAACGATAAGCATTGGGTATGTCATATTCATTTAGGTATGATATTGTGAATGAATTTGTATTAATCCAAGAAAATGTTTTGCAATCATGATCCAGTTCCGATCTTGGGCGGAGCTATGAGTATGGGTGTGAGTGTTTTAGATATAAATGTTATCTTATGATTATGAAAATATAAATTTTATTTGATTCCATACATGTATATCAGATATAAATGCTTACATTTTAGAGCAGACCCAGCCAAACTTTTGGCAGGATATTTACCCTAGGAGTGAGGATTATAAGGAAATGACAGAGTAATGGTAGTATTCTACATCAACCCCGGTATGAGATAATTAAAATGCATAGGGTGGAAGTATGAGGCATTAGAATATACAAGGGTAATTAGTGTATTACAAGAAAAGGGTTTTGCTGAAATTTTATTAGTCAAAAAAATCTTGCAATTCATGAAAGTACTAAAGAGAAAGAATTGAAATTCATTATAATAATCTTTAAAGCTTCCATCTGATGAGTATACGATGCACTTGAGTATTCTAACTAATTTTTGTATATAAAAAGTTATATAATATTTATATTATCTAATTAACATAGAAAATAGTTATAATGAATAAATTATTTTAATTAAAAATAAATACTCCATGAAAATTTTTATTTTAATATCATTTGATATACTTAAATATGATATTATTTCAATCTTATTGAATATGGTTTAAAATAAATTTTTAATCATATTTTATGGAAGATGGATCACTTGAGGCTAATTATGTTCCTTGGTAATTTTCTTACATGGGACAAGTATTACATGGGACTTTATCTAATCTATCTAATATTTTTATTATCTAGTTAAAATCATAAGAGAAAAAATAGTTATAATAAATTATTTATTTGGATAAAAGTAATTATAATATTATAATCTTTATTCTTATATAATGTAATATTCTTAAATATTATATTATTTCAATGGTTGGCCTGGCGATCTAGTCACTTTATACTAGTGGTGACTGTTTATCATGTAGCTCCAATCTTTATGAATCATTTGAAAGCTCCACATATAAATGATAGGAATGATATTGGACATTCAAAGAGATAAAAATTTCCTTAAATATTATTATTATGACAATCGTGTAGCACTGTTCAAAAAATTAGAGTTATTAAAATTTTGAACTATTTTGCAAGCAACTGCAAATAGGGTGGAAAATACGTATGTGGTATTTGATAAATAGACTTTATGATTTTATATAATTATAAATTAATCCTTATACTTGAATATTTATAGAATAAACTTTCTAAATTACTAAATACTACAAATTAGACCCATAAATTGATAGAACATGATTGAGATTAATAATTATTATTTAAAATGCATCAATGTAAAACTTATAAAGTTTAATTTGCTATCTTTTTTTTCAAATTAAATCCTAAAACTTATAAAGTTTAATTTGCTATCTTTTTTGCAAATTAAATCCTCTAAATTTTCTATTTGTGCATTTTAAATTTGAATTGACAACCTTCATCAAGCTCCATCAATTAATGAGAATGAGATTAATAATAATTATTTAAAATTCATAAATGTAAAACTTATAAAGTTTAATTTGCTATCTTTTTTTTTTTGGAAATTAAATCCTCTAAATTTTCTTTTTGTGCATTTTAAATTTGAATTGATAACCTTCATCAAGCTCCATCAATTAAT
>JAYJMB010006954.1:0-10612 GCA_036873735.1 Pouteria campechiana
TATGTATGATTATACAGGATGATGAATTGTAAGGCTAAAGATGGATAGTATAGGGGAGAGTCTGTACAAAGTTCCTTGTGATGCTGCCCTACAGTAATGCCCCGAAAGTTCAGCTTTACATTTTGCTTGATCAAAATGCTGCTGAAGCGCTTAAACTTGTCTCCTTAGTTCTTCTATTTCAATGTCATGTAGATCCTGTTCGGGCATGACAAGTCCATCATTGTGAGGACCATGATGACCATGATTCCTTAAACCATGACAAAGAAGCAAGCTCTGATACCAACTTGGCTATGGGTCTTCATGAACTCTGGAAACAGAGTTTCAATTCTGTTGAAAAGATTTTCCAACATAGGTTAGGGACGAAACTTTGTCTGAGGTAAGTGACCCTTTGTCTGGGACAATATATTTGGTTAGAAGTAAGTGCTGCTTTGTCCAAAATAAGTTCAACTTCGTCTGAATGTTGTCTCCAAACTCAAAAATAGAATTTCATCTGGACCTATGAAGGCAGTAAAATGGAATGCAGAAAATGCTGAAACCAATGTGGGGAAGGGGATAGAATGCTGCAAAGAAAGGATTTACTTTGGAATCAAATCAAGATTAACCCACTACTCAAGGAATCCACTAAGAAATACAGGGATAAGGAATAACTCACCACTCTAGAAATCCACTAAGAGATACAGAGCATCATAAAACACAGAGAAAAAACTATGGAGGCTAAAAAATAAGTCTATTGAAACTAGAGTCTACCTTTCTCTACCATACGAGTGCTATTTATCAGATCCTTGGAACATCTCTCCAAGCATGGAGAAATATAGAAAATTAAATATTGAAAAAGACAACAAGTATTAAAAACTTTCATATGCTAATTGTTATACTTATTTGTAGAAAACAACTGCAACTTCCAGTGAATAAGCCTCACATCAATTGAGGCAGAGTTATTGTGCAAGGCCCACCTTGAGAATTCAGAATTGAATGACCAGATTTAGCTCTTATGTCAATATTATACACATCATTATTTTATTTTTTAGTTTTTAAAAGACTCTTGGGCACTAGACTATTTGCTCAGCATTCTTCTAAAACCACTCGAGTTATTAAACCCATAAAAAATTAATAAAAATATGTAAAGGTTCATAAAATATTTGTGGAAGAGATGAGAAGACTAGAACGAGGTCTTGGTTATTCTCTACACACAATACCTTAGCAATTTAGGATTATAGTTATAAGACTAAAATTTGGCAATGTGCTAGGAAGAGGTAAAATCTGGCAAACTTGAAACCACTGAGACAGAAAACAATAAAGGAAGAAGGAAAAGGGAGTGGATTCAAAAAAGAAAAACTAGAGGAGTAAAGATGACAACAATGCCATGACACAATAGAAAAATAAAACAAGACAAAACAACAAGGGTGGAAGAAGAAAAGGCAAGCTACATGAGAACAAGAGTTGCATAAAAAATGGATGAAGTAATCTCGAAATATAAAAAAACTAGAGTATACTCATAGATTAAGGCTTTGAAAATAAAAAATGACCCTTATACCTTGCTCAAATATGACCTATTGGTAAGGATTCAATCGTGTTCATAGCAAAGATAAGAAAAGGGTAAAAGTAAACCTATTGGGTCTAATTGAGTTTAAGTTGGCTCTAGGATTAAGGTAAGTGGAGAAGAAATATAAAACTATTTTTTTAAAATTTTTGTGGTTGTAGATCCTAGAATCAAATAAGGGAAAAAGAGTGTTACGAAAGTGCATTGATTGATTGATAACAAAGGATAGTTCAAGTGATTTGATATAAGTTTAAATCATTAGTTGCTTAATTTCTACACATAATAAATGGTACTAAGCATGGGAGGGCAATCATTAGTTGCTTAATTTCTACACAAATAAATGGCACTAAGTATAATATATACTCTGGATACACCAAAGTATTACATTTGGTCTAAAATGAAAGGGCAATGCCCATATTTTAGTGCTAATAGACAACACTAAATTACTTATTATCTATAATAAGTTAAATATACATATACATATATATATATATGTACATTATATGTACGTATATATGTGTGTGTGTTTTGTGGGACCGGTCTCACAACTGTATATGTGAGATCGGTTTTACAAAATTGGTCGCCTATATATATAACATAGGCATTTTATGATTACACAAATGGGCAATAAGATTCAAAGCATGACTCACACATTATGGAAAAATTCACCTTCGAATTGAAATTTGAAAAACTAAACCAATGTTTATTTATTTTTTCCTTGTGATTTTGCAGCTAGAAAGAATGCCTAAAGTTGCTCTATCATCCTTTCTGTAAGAAGCTTTTGATAGACCGTACTCAGTAATTCTGAATGATTTGAAAGAGTTAGGATTATTGGGGGCCAATCCAAAAGACATTAAAAAATTGAGTGTTGTGTCTAAAAATCTAGTTTTGCTTGGAGAGGAAGTGGAGATGCAACTGAGAAACATGGGGGGTGAGGAAATGGCTAAAAAAGGTAAAAGAGTTGGCTTATGATGTCAATGAAGTAATGGATCAGTGCACAACTGAAGCTCTATGGAGGAAATTGGAAACTCAAGGGTGACTGATAAACAAGTTGTTATATTTCTTTTTAAATTTCGACATAGCTACATGCCGCTTATGTATGAGGCATAAGATGAAGGAGATTAGAGAGAGATTAGATATGATTGCTAAGCAATGCTTAAATTTATGGGACGAAGATAAAGAGATACTAATTAAGCAATTACTTGTTATGGGGCAAAATGCTGAAGTTTTTGTTATATCTATTGTAGGCACTAGAGGTGTAGGTAAAACAAAGAGATGAAGAATGGAGGAAATTATGGCTTCGACTTTCATTAGATACAATGAGATTTATACAATTTAAAATTGTGAGCTTATTCTAGTAATATATAATCAGGACATTAATTGTTATAGTAAAAAGGGAAATATACAAAATCAAGGAAAATCACAATTATAATCAAGATAGAATTCCTTTATAATGAATTTCCCTTATTATGCTATACATCATACAAAGGTGGAGAAGCATTTAGATCTAACAAATTGGGTTTGTGTAACTGATGATTACATGTGGGGTGGTTGACAAAAGCTATTCTCGTTACCCCTAGCAATGGCATCAATGACTTTCGAGTGGAGAAGCTGAAAAGAGCTATTCTTAGCATTGCTCCTAAGTGAGTGTGATTTTGAAGATGTGGATTTGCTCAAATGCAGCCTTTGACAGAAGCTGAAAGGGAAGAAGGTTTTGCTTGTCTTGAATGGCGTGAGGGAAGAAGATCTCGATAACTGGGGGTAGTTTTTTATGAGTCTTCTTCCAGCAATTACAATTGCCACCAAAATCATTATCACCACTAGCAGTGAAGAAGTAGCTTCGATCATGGGCACTCATCCTTTATACCGTTTGGGAAGACTATCATATGACTGTTAGATCATAAATCCAACATTTGGCTTAAATGTAAATAATCATGTATTATGGACTATCATATAAGGTTAAACTCATTCAAAGTGATTTGTTAAGTTTTGGATAGTTTGGGTTTTAATACAACTAATAGGGTGTGGGTCTTTAATGCGTAGAGACTTAAGAATAATTTCTATTTTTATGATGGGCTAAAATAGAAATACTAAAAGATAATGTGTAAGTTATCTATATATAGTGGTTATGGTTCCTAGGTCATACATGACCATTCTTTCTGGCATCCCATCATTAGAGAGAGAGAGAGAGAACTAGAAAAAAAGCTAAAGGGTTCTCTTAAGGAAAACATGTTTATCTAGAAGGCCAACTGTAAGGCTCTAAACAACAACTAATCATCATGGATTCAGTTATGCTTCCACTTATTTATTTGTTAATTATTGATGATGCAACATGAATGTTCATATGATTTATGTAATTATTTTCACAAAAGGATTATTCTAACAAGTGGTATTAGAGCCTCTTCATGTTGAATCATCGAGATTAGAGAAAATAAAAAAACATATTTATACTATCAAATTTGGATTGACTTTGATTAAATCAAATAAGGAAATCAGATTTGATCAGTTTTTTACCAAAAAATAAAAAATCAAATTTTGATTATAGGCCCCAAATTTCATATTCATATATGAGAATTCCAAACCCAAATTTAGCAACCATGTTCACCTTGCCGGAGCCATAGAAGCTATCCATTGTTGCCATCATTGATGGAAAATCAAATACCCAAATTAGAGTTGTAGAAATCAGACGCCTAAACCTGATTTTCTTGGTGTAGACAATAAATTAGGACTATCTAATCTTATATTCATCAGACTTGTGTTTGATCAGATGGGGGATAGGGGCAATCCGGTTGCGCCAACCACCCAACTAGGTGAACACATGCTGTTAGCACATCCAGCCTAGCCAAGCGGCAATGGACAGGTGGTGTTAGATATTGCGAGCACCGGAGGTGGATGGCGGTGGTAGTTTGACAGCAAGTGGGGCAAATACAAGATGGGTTCTGGTTTAAGGTGGTTGACGGTGGGAGGAAGAAGAAACTATTGCTTTTAAATAGAATTTTTTATTAGAAGATCATATTTGAAATTGAATTTTTGGGGTCATTAGATATTGAATTTTGATGATTAAATAGTCAACTTCTATATTTTTTTGGTGTTCTGCATAAGATGGATGGATTAGATTTTCCAAACCATGACTGTATATTCAGATTTTGTGGACAAATTTGAAGGGCCTAGATTTTGTCCCTAAACTACTTGATTTAATCCATTAGATCAGTCATAAGATTTTTAGATTCCCTATTCCCATGTAATTCTTAAAATTTATGGATTTATTCTTTATAACGTTACTTTTAAGGGAAATTTTTTTAAGGAATCTTTTGGGTACAATTTTAAATTCGAATATTGGTATGGTTATGTATATATTTTGAGATAAATTAATTAAAACAATATCTCACCAAAGTGACCTCTCTTGTGAAAATTAATTTGATTTAAAATATAAAATATGTGCACTTGTAACTTGTGTGAATATTGACCGGCCCAAAAGAAGATTGATATTTAAAAGAATTGCATATGCACTTATGGTAATAAACATGTGATGATTATTATGTGAATAATAAATTAAACCAAAGAAAGATTTATTTTTTGACATGTTCTTATTGTTAGTGTTTGATTACTACACCAAGATATCACTTACAAGTTAGTATTTTATCCAATGATAAAATATTAATGGAGTACCCAGTATCTTGAAATGGGGTTTACATTTATTTGAATTTATTATTGTGATTTTGGACTTATGCAAGCTTATTTTGTTCATTTATCATTCTTTATTTAGCTATGACTTCTGCCAATATTACTACCAACATCAATTCAATCCCTATGCTAAATGGCTCTAACTTTAATTCATGAGAAGAGAACCTCTTAATAGTTCTTGGGGTCATGGATCTCGATCTTGCTTTAAGGGTTGATTCTCCTCCACCTTTTATTATAAGAGCCTTTGATAAAAAGAGGGGGATGAATAGGTTGGAGAAATCAAATCGCATGTGCTTTAGGATCATGAAGAAAGCCATTCCAGAAGTATTTAGGGGCACAATGTTTGAAAAGATTATTATAGCTAAGGAGATCCTTGCAAATATTGAGAAGAGATTTGTTAAGAATGAAAATGCTAAGATAGGTACACTCTTAACAAGTCTCATTTTAATGAGGTATAAAGGTAAAGGCAACATTAGGGAGTATATTATAGAGATGTCTCATCTTGCTTCTAAGTTGAAAGCACTTAAGCTTGAACTCTTTAAGGAATTGCTAATGCATCTGGATCTTATATATCTTCTGATACAATTTAACCATTTTAAGGTGAGCTATAACTATCAGAAAGGGACTTGGTCTTTGAATGAGTTCATATCAAATTGTATTTGGGAAGAGGAAAAGTAGATGCAAGACAAGGCTGAAAGTACTCACTTAGACTCAACCCTTAAGGATAAGGACAAGGGAAAGAAAAGGAAGAAGGACAAGGAAGCTGCACATACAATGCCTCAAAAAAAAAAAAACAACAAAAGCAATCGTATGAACCGGAAGGCAGTGATTGTTTCTTCTGTGGAGCTAAAGAGCATAAAAAGAAGCATTGCATCAATTATCATGCATGACATGCTAAAAACGGTATGCTTCTTAATTTGGTTTGTTCAAGGGTTAATTTAACTTTAGTACTAGAACACATGGTGGATAGATTATGGTGCAATGACTCAAATCAATATATCTATGCAGTGTTGCCTGAGTTGTTGAAAGCCAAGTGATGGTGAAAGATACATGTATGTGGGCAACAGAAAGACAATTCAAGTTGAAGCAATCGGGAAATTTAGATTATTGTTAAAGATCGAATATTATTTAGATCTTAATGAGGTATTTATTTTACTATCTTTTAGACGCAACTTAATTTCTAATTTTGTTTTATACAATTTGGTTATTCTTATTTATTTGAAAATGAAAAATTTAGTTTATTTTATGATTCAAAATTAGTTGGTTCTAGTTCTTTGTAAGGTTATGATAATCTTTATTTAATTAATACAATTGCTTCATTTAATAAATCCTTGCAATTAAGTATATGAGGTGTAAAGAAATAATTAACTAATGAGAATTTGGTTGTGTTATGGCACAAGAAGATTAAGTCATATCTCCAGACGGAGAATAAAAAGACTTACGTGAGTCAAAATTCTAGATCCCCTAGATTTCATAAATTTTGATATTTTTTTAACTATATAAAGGGAAAACAAGTCAATAAAAGGGGATTTGAAGCCAACAAGACTTTAGACATCTTAGAACTTATACATACGAATATTTGTGGGCTATTTCCTATGACTGCTTGGAATGGTCAACAATATTTTGTAACGTTCATAGATGATTTTTCTAGATATGACTACATATATCTCATTCATGAAAAGTCACAGTCGCTAGATGTGTTCAAAAATTATAAGGCTGAAGTTCAGAACCAACTCAGCAAAATGATCAAAATTGTCAGATTTAACCACAGTGGTGAATACTATGGCAAACATGACAGTTTAGATGAACAATGTCCATGATAGTTTGCTAAATTCCTAGAGGAATGTGGCATCGTCCTATAGTACACCATGTTGCATACACCCACAATGAATTATATGGTCAAAAGATGAAATAGAACGCTTAAGGACATGGTTGAGGAGTATGATTTTTCATTCAACCTTACTAGAATCATTCTGAAGAGAAGCACATAAGACTGCAAATTATATCCTTAATAGAGTTCCAACTAAAGCGATTGCCAAAACTCCTTATTATCTTTGGACGAGAAAGAAGCCCAATTTAAAGCATTTTCACATTTGGGGATGTCAAACTAAGGCAAGGCCTTAAAGGCCCAATGAAAGAAAACTGAACTCAAGGATGGTGAGTTGCTATTTTATTAGATACTCTGAAAGATTTAGTAGGTATAAGTTTTATGATCCCACGACTAAGTTGATTTTCAAATTAGGAAATGCTCAGTTTTTTGAGGATGTCTAGTTTACAGGGGGAGATATAGTTAGGGACTTTGTCTTTAAAGAGGAATATGTTGATATTCATATAGGTGTTATTGGCATTGATCATGATCTCATTGCTAACTTTATTCAATACATAATAGATCAAGATAATGTCGAAGAACCTCCCATTCAAAAAATTATTCCATAAGAATAAACTTTACCACCTCAAGAACCTACTCCATTAAGGAGATCCACTAGAGAAGGGAGAAGTGCAGTGCCAGATGATTACATTGTATTTTTCAAAGAACATAAGGTTGATGATAGAGTGATGGAAGATGATCCAATCAACTTTCATCAAGCCATGAAAAGTTCTAACTCTCAAAAGTAGATTGATGCCATGAATGAGGGGATTAAGTCCATAAAAGACAATGACATGTGGAATCTTATCCCATTTTATAGAAGGTGTGAAACCCAATGTTGTAAATGTATATTTAAGATCAAGAGGAATTCGAAAGGCGATGTAGAAAGGTACAAGGCTCGTCTTGTTGTAAAAGGCTTTACATAGAAAGAAAGCATTGACTATAAAGAGACTTTCTCTCTGGTTTCTTTGAAAGACCCTTTAAGGACTATAATGACATTAGTGGCAGATTTCAATTTTGAGTTACATCAGATAGATGTAAAGACAAATTTTCTAAATGACAAAATTAATAAGATGATTTACATGGTGTAACCAGAAAACTTTATATCTAGAGATCCAAAGAATATACTTTACAAACTCAAAAAATTCATCTATGGGCTCAAGCAAGCATCTTGACAATAATATTTCAAGTTTCATCAAGTGATCATCTCATTTGGCTTTGAGATGAATTTGATGGATGATTATGTATACCATAAATTCTGTGGGAGCAAGTATATTTTGTTAGTTCTATATGTCGATGACATTTTTCTTGCCTGCAATGATATAGGCTTATTGCATGAAATCAAGAGATCTCTATCTAAAAATTTTGAGATGAAAGGTAACACCTCTTTTACATTAGGCATTTAGGTACACTAGGCTTACTCTCAGGGTATTATTGGATTCTCACAAGAGGGCTATATCGAAAAGGTTCTTAAGAGATATGACATATAGGATTGTAAACTAGGTGATACCCCTATGGCTAAGAGAGACAACTTTAGTCTCAATCAATGTCCTAAGAATGATTTTGAGAAAAATGAAATGCAGAAGATTCCTTATGCATCAACAGTAGGGAGTTTGATGTATGCTCAGGTTTATACACGCTCGAATATTGCGGACATCACTAGAACGTTGGGCAAATATTTAAGTAATTCAGGAATAGACTATTGGAAAGTAGTTAAATGGGTTTTATAATGTTTACAGAGAATAAAAGACTACATGCACATATATCGATGGTCTGATCAGCTTAAGATCGTTGGGTATATTGACTCTATCATGCTGGATGCTAAGATAATAGGAAATCTACGTCGGCTATGTCTACCTACTAGCTAGGGATGCTATTTCTTATAAGAGTACTAAACAGTCTCTTGTAGCCTCTTCTACTATAGTGACAGAGTTTATAGTATATTATAAGGCTTCCAATCATGCAATAAGATTGTGAAATTTTGTTAAAGGGTTGCGCATAGTGGATGACATTGAAAGACCACTCAAGTTATTTTGTAACTATAAGTTGATAGTTTTATATTCCAACAACAATAGGAAGTCAACAAAGTCAAAATTTATGGACATCAGGTTCCTAATTGTTAAATAAAAAGTTCATAGTGGACAATTATTTGTAGAGTACATTAGAACAAACTTCATGGTTGCAAATTCGCTTAGTAAGGGATTGCAACCCAAAGTGTTTCATGAGCACACCGCATGTATGGGTGTTATGTTAATTAAGGATGTTCAGTTTTAGTGGGAGTTTGTAATTTAAGATGTTTTTCTAATATAGACATTTCCTAGTTATTTCAGTTTATTGATATTTCAAGGTTATTTTTTGTAGAAATAAAGTTTTGATTTATTTTACACTTTGATTTTAGTATAGTTTGATCTCACTAAAGTTTAAGAAGTACTTAAGATCACATTGTATGAAATTTTCATGCTACACATCCACATCATAATCCATGTTATTTAGTTGTATCAGCATGTGTGACCATTGATGGGTCGAATTATGATAGAGATGTAATAAAGGTCGCTTTGATCCTATGTTGGTATAATTGATGGACCGGATTAATCATAGATACATTTCGGTCATGATAGCAAAGTTGTGCTCATACAATTATTTTTGTAATACATGATTATAAGGTTACACATATAACTCAAGTGAGAGATTGTTGGATCATAAATTCAACGTTGGACTCATATTTAAATAATCATGTGTTGTGGACTATCATATAAGGTTAAGCTTATTCAAAGTAATTTGTTAAAGTTTGGGTAATTTGGGCTTTAATGTATCTAATAGGGTGTAGGTTTTTAACGTGTAGAGACTTAAAGATAATTTCTATTTTTATGATGGGCTAAAATAAAAATACTAAAAAATAATGTGTTAGTTATCTATATATAATGATTATGGTCCCTAGATCACACGTAACTTCCATTCTTTCTGGCATCCCATCATCATCAGAGAGAGAGAGAGAGAGAGAGGGAAACTAAGAGAAAAGCTAAAGGGTTCTCTTAGGGAAAACATGTTGATCTAGAAGACTAACCGTAGGGCTCTAAACACCAACTAGTCATCGTGGATTTAGCTACACTTCCACTTATTTATTTTTTAATACTTGGTGATGCAATATGAATGTTCCTGTGATTTATTTGTTGATTTTCACAAAATGATTATTCTAACAATGACAACTGCCAGTACATATTCAAGCAGCAAGCTTTTGGGCAGGAAGAAAATCCAAACCTTGATATTCTTAGAAATGAAATTGTGAACCAATACCATGGTCTTTCTTTCGCAGCAAAGGTAATTAGCAACTAGATGGGCTTTAAAAGAGAGGGAAGAAAGGGGCAATTCATTAAAGAAAATGAAATTTGTGACCCATATGAAGAGGAGAGGAGAATTGTATCTCACTTGCCTTGTGGTTAGGAGTGTGTCACGCCCTGGCCTCCCACCGAGGTATTGTCCGCTTTGGGCCGCAGCCCGCACGGTTTTGTCCTCTGGGACTA
>JAYJMB010006955.1:0-10609 GCA_036873735.1 Pouteria campechiana
GAGAGAGAGATAGAGAGAGAGAGAGAGAGAGAGAGAGAGAGAGAGAGAGAGAGAGAGAGAGAGAGAGAGAGAGAGAGTAAAGAATGGCAACTGTGGCGTAGCCCGTTTGTGCACGGGGACAATGGATCGGACGCCATCCATCGTTTTCGTACATAAGATTTCAATTAGAACAGCTCATTCCTGAGCGAAAACATAATTATTTAAAAGCAACCATAATATTCGTTAGTTGGGATTTTAATCAAACTCAGCTGGCGAGCTTGCTCCTCTTAATAAAGTCTTAGCTTAGATCATTTATGCCTGTAGAATCAAAATAGGTGTACATATTATTATATATAATTTTTTTTAGTATTTATTAATATAGTGCATAAACATTTTTAAAACATTTGGTTTGGCTTGGCTTGAGCTTGAATTAAGCTCAAGGCCAGTGATTTCATGTTAAGCCGAGTTCAAACTACAGAAGAGCTTGTCTGGTTTCGTTGGTTTACACCTTTTGTTATTAGACATTTCCGTAGAACGTTTTATAAAGTTTAAAGGCTTGTTTGATTCGGCCGGAGTTTATTGGCCCATGACTAATGAGCCGCAGAAGTGAAATCAGCTTTGATATAGCTGAAGTAAATGGCTTAAAAGCTACTGATTTGCGTTTGATATATTTGAAACCCAAATGCTTAAATAATAAATACAAGATTGAATTGCCCTCATAAGGTGAGAATCGATCTCGCTGCTTGGCGTCCTTTTTTTTGGCATGGGAAGGATTTATAAGTAGGGTTGGTGCAATAAATGAGAAATTGATTCTGGTATGTGTAGCAAGGACTAGATCTTTCAAAGTATTGATCATACCATTAGTAAAAGATCGGCAATTTGGGTGCCCAGGGTGACGGGACTCAACAGTAAGGGTTGGATTTTAGAACATGGGGCTGCCATTTTATTTCGTTTGATGGAAATCTACGTGTCAGGTATTGCCGTTGCACAATGTTTCCAAAAAGATGATCTCGAACATCCAATTGGCATCTTGCAGCTTGCCAATGAATTATGTTTAAAATTAATGAATAAAAAATATTTAAAATTATATTCCTTGGAAGTTTGAACACGCCCAATACGATTTTCCCAGCATATGATCTCAACCTTATAATTGGCAGGTGGCATCATGGATCACGGTTAGTGAGGACTATCTAACCTCTTTATAGAATTAGAATATGTGATGTTATTGTATTGATTTGATAAATTGAACACGTCCAATACCATATTCCACCTTCCCATCATTATGAATTACCATCTTCTTAGTGAATGAAATTGTAAGACCAGTCAATTGGACAATTTGCTCTGGGTTGCTCACACTGGGAGAAATTTCAAAAAAGTTGGGCCACTGCTTATCGATTGATTCCGCGGAATGCATAGTCTAGGCCGCACACTCAAAAAGCTGCTGCGAAACCTGTTCAACAATGGGATACCGTATGTGCGGGCCCAGGCCCACCGCAGAAGCTCACATGTTCTGAATTTTGGGATGCCACTAGGACTAGATGAAACTTAGATTAGAGGAGCCGATGTTGAAAGCTCTCTGAATATTTCAAGAGAGGTTGGCGCCTCTTTTAATATACAAACCCATTCTGCTGGAGTTGTGAATAAGGTTGGAAGATTGGAAGATTGGAAGACTTGCAGCTGGAAGATTGGAAGCCGTGAAGATTGAAATCTCAGCAGTGGGGTGAGGAGGGTTGACAGATCTATGGGTAATTCTATTTTGGTGTTTGGCTTTGCATTTAAGGCTGTAAGTTTTTGGACTTGGAGCCTGTTCTGAAATAACCAGGATTGATGGATCTGCTTCTCAGAGGTCTAACAATAGTAAAGAGGCAGCCTTTGTGACACAGATCACAGGCTAGTTGATCTGAACATTGAAAAAAAACATCAGCAATAATACAAATATTACCACTGATAACATGGCTTATCACCCAGGCATCACCATTGTATTGAAAGTATCAAAGATATAATTACATTTTTTCATTTGTATGGATGAGTGGTGGGATAACATTGCCATCTAACATACAAAATCTGTCAAAATTTTGAAAAAATAAAAGGCGTTTTTTAGCAAATATAATTTTATCCAATTTATGATAACTTAATATATATGTTTATGGCATTGTAGTGACAAAATAACAACTCTTCTCATAATGACGTACACTATGCTCCATGTTTTATGCTTTAAGCCAGACTAGAAATATTCCAAACACTTTGACATAATTATTTGATAACATCTGTCTTTGTATTCCATTATATATGTTCTATTTACTGAAACTCCCACAGTTTTCTCTGTATATGTTTCTATAATGAAAATTTTTCATTAATGATACAATTTAAGCTCCTGAACAAATGAAAAATTGTTATTCATACCCCTTTATTACTCCATGAAGCTTTATTTAGAGATTAAGAGCTTCTCCACATGTTTCTCCAATCCTTCTCTAGGTCAACAATACATTAATATCTAATCAAAATGGCATATAAGGGATGCCATTATATATTTCCATATTTCCATTCCGCACTCAGTGACACTTTTAGCATTATCAAAACTAGGAACACTATATTTGATCAATCCAAGAGGAGGAAAAACAAAATAAGGACGAACAGTGATAGGGAAGTTCAGACTACACTATTCAAATGCTTACCAAACGCTGTCTTTAAACATATTGAGTACCTATGAACTTTTGCCTATAAGAACTTTGGTGAAGTATGCCAATAAAAAAGTTTTAGATAATATTTTTGAATTGTACATAAAATATAAAAGTTCAGCGCACAAAATGGGGGAGAGGGGAACTCTAGGTTGAGAGGAGCATTTTACAGCTGTCAGAGCCATTTGTAAATGAAAAACGATAGAATCTTACAGACACCATTAATGGATTGCTACCTAGAGACTCTGAAAAATTATAGAATATTAGAGACATTACTAAAGGATTGTAACCTAGTGCAAGCCCTTCATGCAGAGAGTTCCAGGAGGGGAAGAATGGAGTTGGACAGGCCTGAGGTTTTTACCAGCATACCAAGTGCCAGCTCCTAATCTTAGAGATACAACTGGCGAGGCAAAAATTATGGGCATCTGATGCCCCATTTGGTCCTGTAGCACTGGTTTCTCCAGCATAGTCTGCTATAGATGGTGAATTCCCAAGCCTCTCCCACTGAGGAAGCAGACAATGAAAACCTGTTTCATCGAGGGAAATTGATAGGCTGTCTCTCTCTAGGACTTGAGATACAACATCTTTCTCCATGGCCAAGAAAACAAGGAATTTCTCTTCTTTTGTAGAAATTATAATGTTGGATTGAGAACAATCTGCATTTGCCAGAGAAAAGGAAAAAATTGATACCTAGATCACCTTCGCCTTGATTAAAGATTAAAAACTTCCAGAATTGAGTTTGTGATTGGACTATGTAGTGTACTAGTGTTAGATCTCCGCTGAAGGAACTCAAAGTAGTCTGTTTTAAGTTTGGAAGCAATGCGTAATGGATACAATTATAATGAAGTTAAACTATCACTCTCACCCATGAGTAGCATGCTGAAGCTCCCTACACATGAAATGAGGTAGAAGATTGGATCTCTCAAGAAGATTGTATTAGGATCCTCAATTCTAAAGAATGAACATGCCTACGATATTAAATTTAGGCTGAACAAAAAACCCCAGCTATTCAATCAGTGATAGACCAGTTAAGTAATCAAGATTTCCAAAGCTGAATAATGGGCTCACTCGTGTTCATCTGTTTCATTTGTTTGACCATGCACAGATCATCCAACCTCCAAGGACTTAAAATTTCCATTCTGAAAAAAGCAATCACTATTTGAGAGACATGTTTTATTTGTACAACATGTATTTGCATAATATAACAACAGTCAAGAATCAAACAGCACATAACATCGATTACCAATACCCATCCAAAAATAATAATAACGATGATATTCCCATAGGAATTCAGTTACCAATGAATTATCCCAGAAAGAACCTACCAGCAAATTCATGAAATGTAACATTCAATAAAAGCAACATAAAGTAAAAAGCCATATCTAATTGCATACTATAATTGTATTCATTACTAGACGATGCTGTACATGAATATCATCATCGGTGCTACAAGATTTACATTAAATTTAAAATGTGCGAGCCTTTGCTATACATCAACCATTCATAGTAGATAAAATTTCAATATTTGGATTGTTGCCGTAAAGAATCAAACAAATTTGAAATGTTAACAACATTATACAGACATAAACAATTTTAGTGCTGATCAGTGCTGCTCGTCATATTTCTTTTGAGGGGCATCCAGGAGTGGTGTATCACATGTCCTTGAGAGAATGTCACCTTTTATGTGCTCTTCACTGGATTCCCTCTCGTTTCTTTCCTGAATCTCTCTATGGAGACATTCTGCAAGTGTACTATATATAAGACTATCAGGTGTCACACCATTCACCAGCATCCTATTGTATAGCATCAGGGCTTCAGCCAATCTTCCTACCTTGCAGTAGCCATGAATCAAAATTCCATATGCTACAACATCAGGCAATAAACCCCTGTCTAGAGCGCAGTTAAAGGCCAGTGATGCTTGCTCAAATCGACCTTCTTTGCAAAGTCCATGGATAAGCACAGTGTAGCTAATGATGTTTGGTGGGATCTGATTTCCAAACATATCTGCGTGAAGTTCAATGGCGTCCTGGGATTTAAAAGCCTTGAAGTAACCATCAATCAAGCAACTATATGTCACAACATTTGGCGAAGGACCCCTTTCAAGCATTATAGTAAAGAATGACAGAGCATCATCCAACTTACCTTCCTTGCAAAACGCATCAATCAAAATAGTGAAAGTAACAATACTAGGTTGAAGTCCCCATTCGGTCATCTCTTCATACAGTTGAATTGCAGCACTCAAATTTTTTGCCAAGCAATAGCCTTTGATCAACGTGTTGTATGTAATGACATCAGGCTCCAGTCCGCATTCCCTAAGTTGATGGAAAATCTCAAATGCCTCTACTAGATGGCCTTCCTCTGAAAGACCATTTAGTAAAGCATTATAAATAGCAATATCAGGAACAAAATCACTTCCAAGCATAAATTTAAAAACCTTCAATGCATCTATTACATTCTCTTGTTTACAGAACCCATCAATCAAGGTGCAATATGTTATAGCATCCGGTTGGAAGCCCCTCCTTAGCATTTGGAAGAACACCATCAGTGCTTCCTGCAATCTCTCCTGTTTGGCCATTGCCTTGATAAGTACAGTAAAGGTAGTTACATCTGGTACCACATCATCTACTTCCATTAGCCTAAACATCTTCAGTGCATCAGTTAACCTTTTTATTCTACAACAACCATCTATTAATGCATTGTATATGAAAACATTTGGTTCTAAACCCCATTTTACAGACTTCAAGAAAAACCTAAGAGCATCCGCCATCTTTCCTTCCTTGCAAAGACCCTTTATGAGCACACTACTGACAATATCATCAGACATACAACAATTCTTCCTCATACATTGATATAAATCAAATGCATCCCTCAACTTCCCTGAGTTTCCAAGCCCATCAATCAGACTGCCATATGTCAACACAGTTGGCTCCAAACCTTGCTTTATCATCTTACCAAAAAGTCCACATGCCTCAGCAATCTGACCACCTTTGCACAATCCATTAATAAGAATGCTGTAAGTAACAACATTGGGTGAAATCCCCTCACTTAGCATTCTCTTGTACAAATCAAACGCCTTATGCACATCTCCAATCCTAACATACCCATGAATAATTGAACTGAAAATCACCACATCTGGCATGATTTTGCAATCTAAAGCTTTCAAAAGAAGTCCATGTGCTTCCTCCATTCTACCTTCTTTGCAGAAACCATCCATAAGAATACCATAAACAATCACATCAGGAGCAACCCTCTTCTCCAACATAATCTTATAAATCTCAAGTGCTTCATCAAGTCTACCCCATTTACAATACATGGCAATCAAACTGCTGTATGATACTACATTTGGGCATGGACCAAATGCTGTTATCACAGAGAAGAATTCATGCGCAGCTCCTAACTGGCCCCCCTTACTGAGTCTACTAAGAATCTTATTGCAATCAATTATGCAAGGCATGACACCTCTCTTGACCAAAGCTTGGTGAAAATCCAAAACCTTCTGAACCTCGCCCTTCTCCAAAAGTGCAGAAATCACAACACTATACACTGAGGATTCAGCTCTTGCTAACCAATCCAATCGTTCCCCATAGACTTCCAAAATCAAATCAATCCTGCCTGCACTGACTAAAGAATTCAGCAAAGATGTTTGGGCATATGCCGAAACAGAGACACGCATTCGGCACAACCGGATGAAGCTCTCGAAAGCCCGATCAACCATACGAGCCCGGCAGTAACATTCAATAAGAAAACTATAGACTGTACTCGGATTTGAGCCATAAACGCTAAAACCATCCGAAAAGCTGCCAAACACGTCAGCATTCACAAATAGTCGGATCATCCGGTCGACGACCGGGCGGGCGGCATTGAATTTCCTCGCGCGGAGCAATACATGAGCGATGCTGCAGAAGGACCGGATGTCATGGGAGAGCCCCAGCACATGCTCAGACCACTCAAAGAATCGAATTGCGGAATCGGGTCTCGACCGGAGGCGGTAGAGAACGGTCTCAACGTGGCACGGTTGTAATTTGGATGCGGAAATGGCATCGATGAGATGGAGATTATCTTGGGAGACAGCATTGCAAATGTATTTTAGGGTTTTGCCTAGGTTTTCTGAGCTAGGGTTAGGGTTTGCTGTGTAATTGAGGGAAACAATGAGGCGAAGAAAGAGAAGGTTTCTCGTTACCTTTGGCGTGGAAAGCATCCGAGTACGCAGCTCTTCTGCTCCGATCGTCTGTTCCTTACTTTCGGGCCGTTAGGACGGAAGCAATGCGATGGTGGAGAAGCAGGAACGCGGCCCAGTCATCGGCCGCCCATTTCTCTTGGATAGGAAGAAGGGGACGCGGAGTGAACGGGATCCCACAGCTCATCTGGGACCGCACGCTGCAATGTAGGTTAATCGCGCTGGACAGAATTTTTTAAATATTATTTATTTTTCATTCATGGAAATTATTTAAATTAACTATTTAAATGGCCTTCGCCAGAAAAGTATTATGGTGGAAAATGTTCTTACAGTTGAAATTACTTTGGCGCCATAAGTAATTAATATATTTTATTACATATGGGTTATTCTCAGAAAGAAAGCTTTCACCACCAGAGTATAATTATGTAAACCCAAGACCCAAAAAAAAGAAAAAAGAAAAAAGAAAAAGTTGTAAATCTAAAGCAATTCATATACGGTTCATATTTATGACTCAACTCGACAATTCCGGTTATCTGGAGGTTCCCATGCAAACCCATGTGTAGGCCCACAATGGATTGCTAGCCAATTGAATCATATCCAATCTGGTTTCTAAATTGAATTAGAACAAAAACCGATCGCTAACCATTTTAGGCAAATACGCAGAGCATCCATCATGTGGAGTCCTTAATTTTGAATTCCTAACTCTTGTGAAAAGTCTCGACTGCAGGCCTATAATTTTTTATTTTTATTTTTTGGCCTACATTGAACTTCAATAAAATTAAATATTAATGTTACCTTTGATTTTCTTTTCTTCTTAATGGTCTCCTTAAAATTACACCACGATTCAAACTGGGAGGGTAAACAAGGCAATAGTAATCTCACAGAGGAATAGTGGCAAACATACGTCATTAAGTTTCCTTCGCAAATGGAATTTTACATGCTCAAATTTTCCAAAAAAAGAAAAGAAAAGGCAAAATGCAGCTCTAGTCGAATTGCTATGCCGATATTGGGGTGAAATGAATCCGGCCAAAGGATGGGTTAACTACACGCTGAAGCATATGAAACACGTATTTTTCTCTCAACTGCCTCCTCCGTCTCTCACTACTCCAAAAGCATGAATGCTTCATGCATGAGGCCATGCTCTCCTAGAAGCTCCAAATAATTCCCACCCTCCCCACATCTATCTCCTACTCCCAACCAAATGCACCTCTCAAGACCATTAAAAAACAGCTTTCAGTCCCCTTCATTATCCAAACCCAATCCATCCAAACCTCCAATCCTCGACCCAATGGAGAAACACCCACTTGCAGTTTTCACCTTTCTTGCCTTCGTATCATGCTGCCTTGCCTCGAAAGCCACAGCACAATCCCTCTGCATGCTACAATTCGCTCTTGCCAATGAAGCATGCAACAATGCATCAATGGTTGCAACAAGGCTAACAAATGGCCAGTCACACGATCATCGCAATGGGCACCATCGGTCACATGTCGTCGATCATGAGAACAGCTCCCCATGTTGCCGGAGGGTGCTTGCGATTGACACAACCTGTGTGTGCCAAATTATGGATCGGATGCCTCCATTCATCTCCCGGGCAACACACACACTAGCACTTCATCTGAGCCAAGGGTGTCGAATCGCTTTCCGGTGCCCCGGCTATTGACCCTGTCATTCTCGGCGTCTTGCTCATTACTCAGTAGATCATCTGAGGATGGTTTACTTAGGTAGATTTGGATTATGGTTGTTGGGAAACTCAGCAATTCTCCATCAATTAGCCTAGCTAGCCAGTTGCTGTGAAATCTGTCGTAGGGTGGCCCATGCACGGGCTCTGTTCATGTATGAATTCGGTCTGGTTCATGGAGCCCATGGGCTTCAGCTAAGTGATGAGTATTATCCATCTATGTCGGTCATTTCATCTACACACCCGGCCATTACTGCTTTTAGATTCTTTTGTCTCTCATGATTTTTGCGCTATGATAGGGTTTCATATAATTGTTTGGAAGCGTGTCCACATCCACATAATTCATCTAATTGGGACAGATTAATTGCTGCTGTCCATTTCGGACTTCGGAGAATGGAAAAATCAAAGCCACCAATATTGAGCCCTTTTCCGGTCAATAGTGTGGAGCACTAAAACATTGGCACGGCATTCCTTTGGGTCATATGATTGGCACTGAAAGGTTAGGAAATCACACAGCAGAGCTCTCATTGGCAATGTTGTTAAAGAGGATAGGAGGTTAATTAAATCATTTAAATTTCAATCCAAATGCATAGAACTCTCACGACTATAATAAAAATATATAAGTTTAAAATATTATTTTGTAGATTAAATCGGTCTAGAGTCTAGACTGGACTTGTCGGTCGACTGGTTCGTCGGTTGCACCAGTCAGACCACCCTGCCTGATTAGTCATCAACCAGTTTGGACGGATTAGATGCATGTAATGGCTGTCCGCATGAAATGGGACTCGTTTGGTATCTAGAATACATCTTTTGTTAAATAGTCACTATCAGCTTAAATTCACCAGTCGGAGAAATTCCATCAATCAAAGTACTCGGATTTGAAGGCCTAGTGCATTTCAAGTTTGCCTGGAAATTCAATTGTGTAGCTTGCAAAGTCCAAGGTAATCAATCCATCTTCTAATGCCCTTTTGAATTGTGGGGTCATCATTAATGCTTGAATAAGAGGGAAGGACGGGATACATGTCAAAGAAGTAGGGAATTCGTCTGGTGGGGACGCCGAAATCTTGGATTATCGAACCATGTATAACCGATCAGCCATGCTGGTACACTCATTTATCAAACCCAAGGTCAGCAAACCATCAATATTCATTGAATTTGGGCTGTTGTACTTCTGATACTGCCATTCGTTTTTCTCGTGTGGTTTGCCTGATGATCGCTGTACACCAAAGAACTATTTAATATAGTAATTTTGCATTAAGCCTGAAAATTTCTCATCTATGATGGTTGAAGCCCGCTACTTGTCGTTGTAATTTTCCGCTTATTGTCAAATAATGACATTGGGTTGGTGGTGATACAAGCAATCACATGAAATAATTAAGACGTGCGTTGGTTAATATCCATTCATTAAACCGCGAATGGGTAAAACAAACTTTCAAAAGAACCAGGCTTCCTGGTCGTGGTGGGCTCGTTTTACCCCTTACTATAACATTTGACTCTTCTTTATATGAGTCTTTATCATAAAGTTAATGATAAGATGCTGAATTTGATGCAAGATGGTAAATAGCTGATGAGTTGAGGAACAGGTCATATTTAGATATGTATATCTTAACATTTAGATCATTGTATATTTCCTGACAATTATAGAGCATGTGTGTGTGCGTGTGTGTGAGAGAGAAGAGTGTGCGACAAAATAATGGTAGCTAATGGTCTGTTGATAATGATCTAATTAATTTCAATCATTTATCATCATTCGTTATTTGCTAATAAATTGTAATGGTTTAGATCCAAACTTGGAAGGAAAGGGAAAATAATCCATTAGTGTGTCTTTAGTAAGAGATTTCCTACTCTTATTTCACCCTTTTAATGTAAAGTTATACTTTAACAATCCAACGGCTTCACTCTTTTTTATTATTACATATTTTTAATTATTATCCTTCATCTTTTTATCTGAAAAGTACAATTATTTTTTTATGTATTTTATTTTAATAATTATCTCTTACCATATCACATCATTCTCTTTATTGATAAAGGGGTTGCAGCTTGAACACGTCAAATGCAAATGTGTACAGCACATACATTCTACAGATTTGCCCTATC
>JAYJMB010006957.1:0-10608 GCA_036873735.1 Pouteria campechiana
AGAAAGCTATAGCTATATGGAAAATGCTGGAAAACATGATGCAAGAAAGCTCGAGTGAAGAAGAAGAAGAAAATGAAACTTAATTCAACACACTCAGCTCTAAAGAAAAGGATCAAGAAGAGTATCATACAGGAATAAGCTTCATGGCTATTCATAATGATGAGGTAAATTCGAAACCTGAAATTTCTTATATTAAAGAATAATTAGAAGAACCGTATTCAGATTTCAAAACCTTAAAAGCTAAACACAATGAAATTAAAAGAGAAGTTGAAAGAACGACTAATGAATGCTCCAAATTAAAATAAGAAAACAAATTACTCAAAACTGACCAAATTATCAATATAGAACTTGAGCAAATTAAAGCAGAAAATCATGCTTTAAGAAAAACCTTAACTACTATCTTAGTTAAACTTAAAACAAAGAAAGATATAGAAAACTAAAGAAAGAAAAATTATAAAAGAAAATCAAAATCCAACCAGAATATGATTTGGATTCTTAAGACAGTTACTAAAGTAGTAAATGCAACTATATATCTAGAAAATAGATTAGTAGCATCTAAAAAATAATGGGTGCCAAAATATTCTGTTATTAACCCACCTGGACCCATTCCTAAATAGGTAACAAAAATTATAGTTTAATTTCATTACTGCAAGTGTGTTTGAGAGCCATAGAGAATAGCAAGTGGTACATTGATAGTGATTGCTCAAGACACATGACAGGAGAAAGGGAGCTATTCATAGAACTAAAAGCTAAAAACAAAGGAATAGTTACCTTTGAGGATAATGGAAAAGGTAGAGTGGTTTGAATTGGTAAAATTAGCCAACTTCTCCCTATTACAATTTCAAATGTTTTATTAGTAGAAGGATTAAAACACAATCTTTTAAGTGTAAGTCAATTCTGTAATAATGGTTACAAAGTTATGTTTGAATCTCATACCTGTTCAATTTTAGATAGTTCAAATTTAGTTGTAGTACTTGCAAAGAGACGTGGAAATGTGTATTTGGTGGATTTATGTGATATCCAAGTTAAATGTCTTATTGTAAATGAAAATGAACCCATGTTGTGACATAGAAGACTAGGACATACCAACAAAAATCTGATTGAAAGACTATATAATAAAGATCTAGTTGTTAGCTTATCAAAACTCGAATTTGACAATAAGTTGTATAATGCTTGCATAAAAGGTAAGCAAGTAAAAGAATCATTCAAATCAAATAAAGAAGTATACATAACCAAACTTCTTCAATTGCTATATATGGATTTAGTTGGACCAATAAGAACAAGAAACCCCAGTGGGAAACATTACGCATATGACATTGTAGATGATTTTAGTAGATTTACCTGAGTAATGTTTCTAACATCCAAAGATGAAGCTTTTTCATTCTTTGAGATATTTTCCAAATGTGTACAGAATGAACAAAGCTCTTATATAGTTGTCATAAAGAGTGATCATGGTGGAGAGTTTGAAAACTATAGATCTACTAATTTCTATGAAAATAATGGAATTCTTCAAACTTTCTCCGCACCAAGAACACCCGAACAAAATGGAGTAGGTGAAAGGAAAAATAGATCTTTGCAAGAGATGGCAAGAACAATGTTGAGTAAATATAGCCACCTACAATATTTTTAGGCTGAAGCAATGAACACAATATGTTATATTATTAATAGAATCTTTGCTAGATTCATACTCAACAAAACTCTATTTGAATTATAATATGGCAAGAAACCAAATATTTCATATTTTCATACTTTTGGTTATAAGTGCTTTATTCTCAATAATGGTGAAAAAACTATGGTAAATTTGAAAGCAAATCAGATGAAGGCATCTTTCTTGCTTATTCCATTGTTAGTAAGGTATTTAGAGTCTACAATATGAAAAATAACACTGTAGAGGAATCTATTCACGTAAAATTTGATAAAAATACTAATTCCTCTAGGAGGATAAGCGATCTTGATGATGAGACAGGTGAACTAGTAACTTCAATTGAGAAAATGAAAATATAAGACAAAAAAGAAGAACCTTCTCAATCAAAAACACAAAGGGATGAAGAAGAAACAGACGATGCACCATCCATCAATAAGGTAAACAATGAAAGTAACAATATTTTTCCCAAAGATTAAAGATTCATGCATGATCACTTTGAAAGTTAGATAATTGGTGATATATATGACAGAATTAGAACCAAATCTTCTTATTACCAAATATGTGGCAATTTTGCTTTTATTTCTCAATTAGAACCAACTTGTATAGAACAAGCTTTAGAAAATGAAAACTAGATTTCAGCTATGCAAGAAGAATTAGACTAATTCAAAAGAAATAATGTGTAGACTATTGTTCCAAGACCAAATCATCAATCTGCTATAGGAACTAAATTGGTCTTTAGGAACAAACTAGATGAATATGGAATTGTTGTAAGAAATAAAACAAGATTAGTAGCAAAAGAGTATTGTTAGAAGGAAGGCATTGATTTTGAAAAATCTATGCTCCTGTTGCAAGAATTGCAGCCATTAGAATGCTTCTTGCATTCGCATCTTTTATGAATTTCAAGTTATACCAGATGGATATAAAGAGTACATTTTTAAATAGATTTATTAATGAAGAGGTCTATGTAGAACAACCACCTGGGATTGAAGATCCTCATAACTCAGATCAAACTTAAGAAAGCCCTCTATGGTTTAAAATAGGCTCCTTGAGCCTGGTATGAAAGGTTAAGCAAATTTCTCATTGAAAAAGGTTTTTCGAAAGGTAAAGTTGATACTACTCTCTTCATTAAGCATTCGACAAAAGATATTCTTATAGTTCAAGTATATGTTGATGATATAGTATTCGGTGCAACTAATGAAAATCTTTGCAAAGAATTTTTTAAGACAATGCAGGGAGAATTTGAAATGAGCTTGATGGGTGAACTCAACTTCTTCTTGGGACTGCAAATTAAGTAGATAAAAGAAGGAATCTTTATTCACCGAGCCAAATATACAAAAGAACTGCTAAAGAAATTCAACATAGAAGATGGAAAAAGGTTTGGGATGCCAATGAGTACTTCAATAAAAATGGAGAAAGATGAAAATGATAAGTCTATTTGCCAAAAATTTTATAAAAGCATAATAGAATCTTTGTTATATTTAACTACTAATAAACCTGACATAATATTTAGTGTATGCATGTGTGTTAGATTCCAATCAGAACCAAAAGAGTCATATCTTATTGTTATAAAATGAATATTTAGATATCTTTTAGATACACCTAATCTTGGATTATGGTATCCAAAAGGTTCAAAATTTAATAGGTTACTCAGATGCAGATTTTGCTGGATATAAAGTAGATAAAAAGAGTACCTCCGGATCCTGCCAATTTCTAGCAAGCATGATTATCTCATGGTTTTCTAAGAAACAAACATCAGTTGCATTATCAACTGCTGAGGCTGAATATGTAGCAGTAGAAAGCTGTTGTGCATAGATCCTATGGATGAAACAATAATTAAAAGACTTTGGTCTTAAGTTTGTTGATATACCTATTAGATGTGCCAACACTAGTGCTATAAATTTGATGAAGAATCCAGTTCTACATTCTAGAACTAAGCATATAGAAATCAGGTATCATTTTCTTAGGGACCATGTTCAAAGCCATGGCATTAGCTTAGAATTTATCCCAATAGAAAATCAACCAGCAGATATTTTCACAAAACCATTACTAGAAGAAAGATTTAACATGATAAGAAGAGAACTCGGCATTCTAGATTCTAATACATAAAATGCTTAATTTATCAAACAAATTAGCCATTTAGTGTTCTTATTCATGTACAAATAAAATATATTGAAATCTTTTATGTTCCAAGAAATGTACAAATACATAATAAATTATCTATGACTCATACATAAAAATGAATTATTAACCAAAACTTCAAAAATCCATTTCACAACGTTTTGGAGTTAAGTTAAATTTCAGACTTCAAAGTCTCCGAAGGCCCAAACAAAAGCATCTAAAGATCGGCAAAAGCCTTTGAAGACTTATTTCAGAATATCTGAAACTCCAAATTAAACCATTACCTCCGAAGAATCTCTTTTGGAGCATCAGAAGCCAAAATGCTTTAGTATTTTGGAGAACTTTTTAAACCAAATCTGAAAGTGCAAATTCATTTGAAACCTCTCCGAAAACCTAAACCCTTCTTTTTCAAACTCTCAAAACCCCCATTTCAGAGAAGACTATCCATCTTCCCGTTATTTTCAAATCTTAGTATCAACTCTCCGTCTCCCTTCTTGACTTCTCCAACATCTCTTCCAAACATCTCATTTCCTTTCCAAAACCTAGAATTCTCTATAGAAATGGCAAGAAGAAAAGGACTTGAAAATAAGAGAAAGGAAAGAGAAAATTCTCAATAGAGAAAATGATCCAAAAAGGCAAGACTATGCTCAAGGTAATCTTTCTGAATAGTTTATTTGATTATTCTAGATTCAAGAAAGATATGAGGACAGGAGGATAATCAAAGGGAAAATATTCAATTTTGGAGCCTTTGGTATGAAATTAGAAGTGTCTGAATGGTTAAGTTACCAAGGCTGGAATGCTTATGTGAGTTACAAAGACAATTTATATCCGAGACTAGTAAGGGCACTGATCTATAATCTCAATACTAGAACAGAAAAATCATGGATAGGAGAAACAAAAATTGAACTATGCATAGAATTTTTAAGGAACTATTTCAATCTCTTTGAAGAGGAAGAGGAGATTATGTGGCATTCTAGAGCAATAATATTCTCAGATTTAGCAAAAACTGAGATAAATGAAAAGGAGAATTATTTGCATGCTAGTCATTTGAACGCGAATCTCAAACTAGCATTTCTCATTATTATGAATAATGTATATCCGAGAAGAGGAGTCATTGGTCATGTATTTGAGAAAGATGCCAGAATTATATGGGCATTGAAGAATAGAAGAAAGCTAAATCTAGTTAGACTGATGATAAATCACATTCACTTGATTAAAATCACCATAAGGTTTCCTTTACCTTATGGAATGGCTTTGACCAAGTTGATCAAGGAAGCGAGAGTAGATATCTCAAACGAGAATGAAGAGTTTCCAAGAAACACAAACAGTTATATTGTGCTCAGATGAGAGTGGCCCACTTGTTGAGGTTTTGACTAGGAATCAACCAGAAGGGAGCACAAACACGGTTGCTCCCAGCACGACAAGTCACAATATTCTGCTTATAGCTTCTCCCTATTCTTCTAGAGAGTTGCACCAAATTGAAGTTGTTGGTGATATTTATGAATCAGATAGGTAGGTGGCAACATCCTATTTTCATGTTCTTCCTGGTGATGATTTCTTTCAAATGTTATCATCCGCCTGCATTAAGGCCACAAACTAGCAAAGTAGGGCTCGATAAGTAGACTTAGAGGATGAGGTACAATCATTTTGTTCTAAATTTGTAAGATCACTATAGAGGGTGTCTTTCTCCAATGCAATTGTAGAACTGAAGGAGCGATTCATATTACGATCTGAGGCTATAGCAAGGCTGGATGGTGACATCTCTTGCCTGTTTGCTATTTTTGATCAATTAGAGATCTTCCATTAGGAATGGGCACATGCTTCCTACCAAAGTTATTGTTGCCAAAGAAGTTGAACTTAATGATATAAAGTTCAAGATCAAGGAGAAGTCATCAGCGAAGAGAATGGCATAGAGCACCTTTCCTCTCTTTAAAGGGACCTATCCTCTCTAAAGGAAGAGGCAAAGATTAGCAAGGATGGTCGTGAAGTCCTCTGGAATGAGTTTTGGCAAGTGAGTCATCACTTATCTTACCAAGAATCCTTGTTGCCTCTAAGGGGCGAGAGGAAGCAAAAGGTTTGGAAATTATTCATCACTTGGAAGATGAGATAGCTTCTTCCCAACAAGAGGCAATGATAGCTGAAGAGGCATTATTAGGATTGAAGTCTTCCTTGGTAGTGAACCCTAAAGCTTCTAAAGTGGCCAGAGTGGTGGAGGAGCAATTTGACCACCTTAGAGAATCTATTTTAGCCACTTTGGCTCATTTGTAAACCCCTTTCTATAAAAACTTCATACATCAATGGATATATCATTTGAGCACTTTTCTCATGATACTTGGCTTCTTGACATGTTTCTTTTTGCAAGCTTCATGCATAGTAATGATTTAAACTTTGCATGTAAATCAAATTCTTTGAGAAACATTTGTATGGGTTAGGAGAGGGGAGCAAATGCCCCTAGTGATTGCTCCTTTCCAACTTATGCATGATAACGCTTTATGAAACTCCCACTAATGGGCAATTCTCCTATGTCACTACTATTTGCAATTCAATATGAGCCATTAGCATAAGACTCTTGTATGACATAGCGTCCTTCCCATTTAGGCTCAAATTTGGCAATTAACTTTCCACCTTCTATTAGTTCAATCCTTAGTTTGAGAACTAGGACACCCAGGCGGAAAGCTTGATGCTTGACAGACTGATTATATGCCTCAGCCATGTAGGTTTAGTATAACTTGATTCTTTACTTGACTTGTAATCGCTTTTTATCTAAGGCATCAAGTTATTCAAACCACAACTTGGCATGTTGATTTGTAGTAATCCCTGAGTGTATTGTAACTCTTAATGATAGTAAATACACTTCCAAGGGTAAGACCCCCTCTACCCTGAATACCAAGGAGTACAAGGTTGTATTGGTTATTATACGATGAGTAGTGCGATAAGCCCAAAGCGCCTTTGGCAATTTAATATCCCAATCCTACTTGTTCTTATCTGTTCTTCTCTTCATTATCCTTTGGATTGCCTTATTAAAAGCTTCTGCTTGGCCATTACCATGTGGATGATATGGCATGATAAACACATGTTTGATGGCTTACTTTCGGCAAAATCTTTCCATCTTTTTATTTTCGAAAGGAGTACCATTATCCAATGTGATCTAGTATGAGATACCATATCAATATATGATCTTGAATTTGATTACTTCTTTAGCTCTAACTTTCTTATATGAATCAGCTTCTGCGATTTGGAGAAGTAATCACTTGCTGCTAGAATGCAGGCATGTCCCTTGGAAGAGGGGTTGATTAGACCAATGATGTCGAATCCCCACCTTGCAAACAACCAAGAGATACTTACGAGTACCAAATCTGAGGAAGGTACATGGCGAATATCCCCATGGAGCTGACATTGGAGACATGATTTGGAAAATTACAGCAAGTCTGAGACCATGGTAGGCCAATAGTAGCCTAGGCATTTGACTCTTCTATATAATCTTTGGCCAGATGGATGTCCACCACACTCACTAGAGTATGCTTGCATGAGCGCATATTGAATTTTTTGATTAGCACTAATGACAATGATCATATAAAAGCAATTTTGTCATTTATAGGGCTTAATTAATTTTTTAAAAAGTTTTAATGTGCTTTAACTATCCAAAGTTACATTATCCCATTATCCATTATCTCCATGTTGGACCCACCATTATCATAGTGTGGGTGGGACACACACGTGTGTGCCATGGTAGGGCCATGGTAAAGTACTCTAAGGCACTAAGAGAAATTACAGGAGGCACCAACCTCTTACAAAACTTGTGAGCTCCAAAACACAAAGATTTCTATATCTAGGTTTTCTATATGTGGTAAGAGGAATAAGAGGGGTATTTATAGGTTGAGTCCATTTGCACCTCCAAGGGTGATTTGGGAAACTGTATCCCGATTGCACCTTTCGGGGCAATTTTGGAAATTGCACTCCACCTCCACCTACAATTTTGGGGGCAATTCTGGAAACTTTATCCCTATTGCACTTTTGGGGGTAGTTCTAGAGACTGCATTATAGTTGCACGTTGGGGGACAATGCTGGAATTCATGGTTCGTTTGCACCATTGACCCCTCTTAAGTATTTCCATTGAAATACTTTCATAAATGTGGGTTGCCAATCTTTTAAATCAAATTGCATACTTGTCCAACACTAGTACTATGCAATTAATTTGAGGAATGCTTAGGCAGTTTATTTAGGATGTCCCATTTTGATAATGCATCCTTTTGGTTGTGTCTTTCGACTAAGAAGAAGCACAACACACTACTGAATAATTGCCCCTTGCTCTTTGTGGTGCAGAAGATCTTCCTTTTGTGTTGACTTCAAGTAAAGGTTGTGAAGCTGAAAGCTTTTACATCATTAAACAAAGGGTTTTCTTGCTTAGCCATGGTTTTATAACACATGAATTTGATTTTTAGAATGTTTGAAGGTTGACTCCCTTGATTAAGCAATGCATCATTCATTCAAAATGTCATGACTTTGCAATGACGCCACTTCAAACCATTTTCTGAGCTTCTAGCGGTCATGGCCTTATAATAACGCCACTTCATACCATTTTCTGAGCTTCCAAAGGTGTGGCTTTGCAACAACATTGCTTTAGAGTATTTTAAGAGGTGTGGCTTTGCAACAACACTCTCTTATAATGTTTTCAGAGTTTTTAAAGGTAACAGCACCACTTTAGAACATTTTCAAAGTCCTTTGAAGGTCATGACCTTGCAACAACATTACTTCATAGTGTTTTCAAAGTCCTCTGAAGGTTATGTCGTTGCAACAACATTTCTTCAAAGCAATTTTATAGCTTTCAATCATCACAACTCTTTTAAAATAATGTTCCTTCAGGACCTCTTAAGCTCAGTTTAGAGGGTCTGAAGGTCGAGTTTCTGCCTTTATAGTGTTTCACCACTTCAGCCCTTCTAAATGGAGTGATTTCTTGAATTAACATCCCTTCAGGACCTCTGAAGCTGACTTCAAAGGGTCTAAAGGTCGGGGCTCTCTCTTTGCAATGTTGTGCCACTTCATCTCTTTTGAATGGCGTGTCTTCATTGAATAGCATTCCTTCAAGGCATCTAAAGCTAACTTTAGAGGGTTTGAAGGTTGGGGCTTTCCCTTTGTAGTTTGGTGCAACTTTAGTGATTCTAAACAACATGACTTTCTTGAATTCATGCTCCTTTAGAACCTCTGAAGGAGACTTCAAAGTATTTGAACTTCGGACTTCCGTGTTTGCTATTGTAACATTGCTTTTGATCTTCTGAATAGCCTGGATTTTGAAATAGTACTCCTTCAAGGCCTCTACAACTAACTTTAGAGGGTTTGAAGGTCGGGGCTCTCTTTTTGCAACACTCCTTCAGCCTTTCTGAATGTCATGATTCTGTAGTAGAGCTTCTTTAGAGCATCTAAAGTGGAACTTTAGAACCTCTGAAGGTCAAGACTCAGCTAGCAACATGGTGTTGCTTCAGATTTCAACACCTCTACAATCCTATTTCAAACCATCCGAACTTTGAAATGGACTTAAGCTTCATTCTAGCATTACCTTTTAGATCATTTGAATCTGGTCTTCAGATGTTCTGCTACCTTTTTTGACACTGTTTATTCAAAATAGTGATAATTCTTCTTGTGTCCACCTAAAACACCTATGAACGTGTTCCTAAGGCCCTGTAAACTTCCTCTGAAGTTTGGAACATGACTTCCAAAACTTTGGACTTTGTTTGAAGTTCAAAAAAAAAAATCTAAAACTTGTATGAAGCTGAGAATGTGTCTCCTGTTGAACCCACTAGGTGGTACCTCAAGTGGCTGCCATATTGACTGCGATATCTACCTACATGGACTGCTTTCCTGTGGAGACCCTGCCTGTGCAGGTTCAACTACACTTTTCAATGGGCAGTTTACCTGTGCGGAATGCTTTCCCGTGAAGACCCTACCTATGTGGGTTCAGCTGCGCTATTTAGTGGGAAGTACGCAGAATGCTTTCTTGTGGAAACTCTACATGCATGGGTCTGGTAGTACATTTTAGTGGGAGTCCGCATTTGGGGAATGCTTTCCTATGGGGAGCTTGCCTACGTGGTTTTACCCATTCCACCTACGTTGATTTGCTCATTTTATCTATGGAGTTTTACCCCTTTCGATTGCGTAGGTTGCATTCTTACGCGGATTTGGCTGCCCTTTGATATTCCACTTGCATGGGTTTACATCTATTCTACTTGTGTTGGTTTAGCCATTCTGCCAGCGCAGATTTGGTCTTTCCAGTTGTGCTAGTTTGGCTCATTTCACCTGCAAAGTTTTACTCATTTCTCCTACGCAGGCTCTTTCTTCATGGGAATCTTTTATTCTTAAAATTTCCAATAGGAGCTTGTTAATAACCCAACAACTGGAAGCAGAAAAATTGATAGCCATTTCATACAACATCTCAGTCAATTAAAACACTATAAATGTGGGTGAATGTCATCGTGATAACATGCAAAGGTGCCACCTCAAGTACAAAAAGCTAGCACTAGATAACTATAAAAATTCAAAAAAGGGGCATGATCCACCAAAAGTAAGTAGCAAGTAGAAAAATCACCATCAACAATGGAAGCATTATGCCCTCAATGTAGCAGAAGTGCTCGCCAGCCACAGTGGAAGCATTGCTCTCTCAATGTAGTGAAAGTGCTCTCCATCCATAGTGGAAGCATTACATTTTTAGAATGACGGAAGCACTATATTCTCAGTAAAATATTTATAAATTTCAAATGAACATAATGTATTAAAATAAGCCTTATTATTTATTATTTATTATTATTATTTTTTTTTTGGGGGGGGGGGGGGGGGGGGTTAGATGCACCCCC
>JAYJMB010006958.1:0-10608 GCA_036873735.1 Pouteria campechiana
CGATGGACTATCCAGAAGCCTCCACTTATAGCCCAGGACTTCCTTCCTTGGCTTTCCGATGTGGGAAGTGTCACAGTGAGTTAGGCTAGTTTCCAATGGATCTTCTATATTTTTCAAGTGTTGAGATATTAAGGTATCCAATGAGTATATCCAAGAGCAGCTATCACTTGCTACCAGATATTTGATTGCATTGAACACTTTAAATATTACTTCATTATCTTACGCACAAAGCTTTAGTTCACCTTTTTGCACATCAATCAGTGCTCTCACAATAGCTAAGAATGGCATCCCTAATATAATAGAGACATCTTTATCTTCTTCCATATCTAACACCACAAAGTCTATAGGAAATATAAACTTGTCTATCTTAACAAGTACATCTTCAACAATGCCTCTTGGGTGCTTGACAGATCTATCCTACAATTGAAAAGAGATAGTTGTAGGTCTTGCTTTGCCTAGCCCCATTTTTTTGTAAATTGACAAATGCATAAGATTAATGATGGCTCCTAAATCACGTAATGCTTTTTCAAATACAGCATTCTCAATGATACAGGAATATTTGATAGGATATCTTTCATAAACTTCATAGAGCTCAACATCTGTGTGAGTGCATCAGCAAAAGTGATATTGATGCAAGGATTTCTAAAAACTTCCAAAAACTTTGCAAACTATTTATCCAGTTTAATTTTCTTTAGTTATTGAGGAAAAGGTATGGAGGTAGTTGGTTGCTAAGGCGGTAGTGGTTATGGGTTAGTAGGGGCTTCCACTTGCTCTTGACTTTTTGATTAGTCTTTCTCTTTGCTCATTGGAGGTTCTAATTCTTTCCACTTCTTAAAGTGATGGCTTTGCATTATTCTCATAGATTTACCTTAGTGTTGCTGGGCAGGCTTCCTTGTTGGTAATTGTTGAACATATTAGCCATTTGAGCCATTTAACCTTCCAAGTTGCGGATCAGTGCAGATTGGTTCAGCAAATTGGCCCTTGTCTCAGCCATAAAATCTTCTATTTTGTTTATGAAGTTATCAACCTTGGCACTAAAATTATTTATGAAGTTTTTTTCCCTTATTGTTGAAATCCTTGTTGTTGTTGAAATCTTTTATGAGGATGTCCCATATTCTATTGATTTCTCCAAGAATTATTCAAATGGTATCTCCACCCAAGATTGTATGTGTTGGAATATGGATTGTTTTGTTGACTATTAAATTTCCAACAAACTTTGCTTGTTCTTGTTGAGGCTACATGAATGGCTTTTTGATTTGGCATTCTCCACTAAGATGATTGCCTTGGCAGAAGTCACAAAAAGTCTGAGGAGTCTGGATGACATTTACTCCCACTTGATTCCTCTGCAATTATTGTGTGAGAGCTGCAACTAGAGCTATTAATGCAGAAATATGATCAATTTCATGTACTCCTATTGGCTTCTTTGACATAGTCCTCTCACTTGGCTATTGAAAGTTATTTTTGCCATGTCTTTTAGTAGTTCATAAGCTTCATCCTAAGTTATGTTCATTAATGATCCTCCTATAGATGCATCGATCAGGGTTTTCGTGTTGCTAGTTAGTCCATTATAGATAATTTGAACTTGAATGCACTTCAACAACCCATGGTGTGGACACTTTTGCATTAACTCCTCATATCTTTCTTAGGCATCATAAAGAATTTCACCTTCATGCTGAATAAAGTTGTTGATCTCCATCCACATTCTTATTATTTTTGCTTGAGGGAAAAATTTGGCAAGAAACTTTTGCACCAAATCATCCCAACCGATGATGAAATTTACATGCAGAGAATTTAACCAAACTTTGCTTTTGTTCCTCAAGGAAAAAGAAAACAACCTTATGTGAATGGCATCATCGGAGACCCCATTATATTTCAAGGTATCACATATCTCCAAGAAGTTGGTAATGTGTGCATTTGGATCTTCATTCGGCAATCCAGTGAATTGAGCTCCTTAGATCATCTGTAAGGTTATTGGCTTGATCTCAAAATTATTGGTACGAATAGCTGGTCTTCTTATCACTAGTTAGATTCCATTAGCTATTGGTAATGCATAATCATGTGGCAATAGCTATGGATGATTCTTGTTCACTTTTCCTGGATCAGCCATAGTGGGTTGTGATTGATTGGAAATCTCTCTTCTCTCCCTTCTTATCCCTTGAAGAATATGTTCTATCTCAAAATTAAAAGGGATCAAATCGCTACTTTTAGAACTTTGCATACGCTTATGAAAGCTCTTGAAAAAGAAGCAAAAATTGCAATGAATAATAAAGATACAATAAAAAATCCAAAGAAAAATTAGAGGTATTTGTTTTGTTATTAGCAATACTACCATTCTTGCCAATGATGCCAAAAACTAATTACGGATTTTTCAACGCAAGTGCTTGTGTCGTCACCAAGTAATAAAGTGTGAATAAGATTTCATTCCAATGAGGATGTATAAATCTCAACTACCAACTACTCTAACTCAAAATTTTGTTTGAAAGATTAGAATATTGTAAGAAAGTGTAAAAACGAAGAGATCTAAACTAATGGACTTTGGCAATGATATAGATTCTAGACAGATAATAGAGACAATAATTAAAACATTTGGGGGTTTCCTAATTCACTAGATTAATCCTATTTCATTGCATCAGTTTAAGCAATCAATGTTTATTTCTATGTTGACTATAAGTTTTTCTTAATTAATTATTATTCTTTCTCATGTTATAACAACCTATCCCAATTATCCAATTTCCTACATCTCTATGGAAATCCTAGACTAATCAAAATGCATTAAGATCAAGAAACTCATACAGTTACATTAGATTCCTCGATATTTCTATCATCATGATAATCTTATGGTGATTAATCATGATTTAATTCGATTATCATTTCTCAGCCTCAAATCAAATCACAAATCATGTTGAAAGGACCAACATTCTATCATAAGCATTAAAATTGGACTAAACACTTAACATAGACAATGAACAAACAAAGATGTGCATTCAACACAATGAAACCAAATGATCATAATCAAGCTACATCATTTCCCTAGATTAATGTGTTTAGCTCATAATATAATCTAGGAAAATCATACACATTGTCTTATGCATGATTAAGAAACAAAAATGAATGAAAATGAACAAGAAGGGATTAGAGAAAACTCTTCTCTACGTAGTGCACTGCCTCCTACACTTTTGACAGCTTCCTCTATTTGTAAGAGAGATCGCCCCTCAACGTCATGTGTTGCTGCCTTCTTCACTATTTCCCACTCCTAATCCTTGCCAAAAGATCCTTAAGATGTGTTTATCTATTTTTTTATACCATTCTCCTTAGGGTTCCCTCATTTCCATGCCTTTTTCATAATTTTTGAAATGTTGTTGCACGTCCCAATGTCACAACACTAAGTTGAGTGTCATGGCATAGCCTCACTATTTTTTAAATTCTAATTCAATGTCATGACATAGGGATTCAGTGCCACATTGCTAACTTCTTTACCAGCTAAAATTCTTCATGTATCATATTTTCATGTTGCGACATCAAAATTCAATGTCGTGGCACTAAGTTGCTAACTTGGGGAAATCTTCATGCATCATGTTTGGTGTCGCGACACAAAAATTCCGTGTCCTAGCACTAAGTTGTTATACACCATTCTCTGCGTTGCTTCACTTCATTGCATTTCTTCTTCCGTTATTGTTGATTCTCCATGGTTCTATCACATTTCCTACATCCATGTCCCTACAACTAAACACAAACAAAAACACCTTAAATAAACTAAACATGACTTAAGACCAAACCAAAAGTTAGTTCAAAAAGACATAGTATAAGTGAATAAAATTCACTTATTAGAGAACATGGCTAGCAAAGAGAAAAAAAATTTTGAGGCAAAAAGAGATTTGCCAGAAAGGGGAGCTGACAAGAGAGCTAGAGCAGAGAGTGTTACTTAGAGAAGATTTCTCCTTGATCTTTTCATATTCTGTTTTAGTCATTTTGTGTCTTGATCATGTTTAAGACAAAGTTTATGATTTTCTTTGATTAAATTATGAGCTAAACAATTTGTTCTGGGGGTAAGATGTAGCCAAGTTATGATTATTTAGTTTCATCCTATTTTAATGTAGTTCTTTGCTTATTAATCATCTATGTTGAGTGTTCAATCTAATTTTAATGCTCATAAAAGAATGTCAACCCTTTCAACATGATTTGTGATTTGATCTGAGGCTGAGAAATGATAATCAAATGAGGCCATGATTAATCACCATAAGATTATTGTGATCATAGAGATATTCATGAGGCTTATGTAACATTATGAGTTTCTTGATCATAATGCATCTTGATTAGTTCGGAATTTTAACAAAGATGTAGGAAATTTGCTAACTTGAATAGGTTGTTATGACTTGAGAAAGAATAAAAATTAAACAAGAGAAATTCATTATGAATATAGGAATAAATATTGATTGTTTAAAATAAGTAAAACTAAATAGGATTAATCCAGTGAACTCATGAACCCCTAGATGTCTCAACCAATGATCTTTTATATCTATCTAGATTCTACATCATTGCTAAAGTTCATTAGTTTAGTTTTTTTTTCATCTTTTTACCATATTTTAATTTTTTTAAATAAAATTCAGAGTTAGAATAATTTGGTACTTGGTAAACTTAGTCCTTGTAGGAATGATATGTTAGATACTCTTTATTACTTGTTGATGATATGTGCACTTGCATTGTAAAATCTATAACAATCAAATATTATGTTTAGTGTATATATGTATGTTAGATTCTAGTTAGATCCTAAAGAATCAAATCTTATTATTGTCGAAAGAATCTTTAGATACCTTTTAAATACTCCAAACCTTAGTTTATGTTATTTGAAAAGTTCAGATTTTGAGTTAGTTGGGTACTCTATTACTGATTTTGCTGGATATAGAGTAGATAGGAAGAGTACCTAAGGACATGTTAGTTTCTAGGAAGCATGATCATATCATGGTTCTCCAGAAAGCAGACATCTATTTCATTATCAATTGCTGAAGCTGAATATGTTGCAGCTAAAAGTTATTGTGCACAGATTCTCTAAATGAAACAACAATTGTGTGACTATGGTTTGAAGTTTGTTGATATGCCCATTCAATGTGACAATACCAATGCTATAAATCTGACCAAGAATCCTATTATGCATTCTAGATCTAAGCATATAGAAATCAGGTATCATTCTATTAGAGAACATGTCTAGAATCACAATGTTTGTTTAGAATTCGTACAAACTAAAAAATAGTTAGCAAATATTCTGACTAGACCACTCCCAAAGAATAGATTTTGTATGATTAGAAGGGAATTAGGAGTGATAAATCCATGTGCATAATGATTATTTTCTTAATCATCATGTTATTTGTATGTTTATTTGATCTAATTGACTATTCTTACTATTACATAATGATATATCTGCATGTTCTGAGATGTTAAGCTTTACTTAGAATATTTCATGTTGAATCTAAGGATCTAGTTTTGATGATTAACAAAACTTATTGATGACTTGATTTAAGATAATAATAATGTTGCTAAGATTTTTTGCTTCGGAGTTACTAAGGAGGCAAAGAAGGGAGCTTTGAAGGAGATGAAAGAAGCTTTAGTTCTTAGGCAAAGAAGAAAGGAAGCTTGGGAGGAAAGGAAGGAAGCTTGATTATGAAAAGAAGAAAGGGAACTTCAAACGTAAAGGGAGAAAGCTTAGGATGCAAGGAAGGAAACTTTAAAGGTGATGTTGTTAAGCATCGAAGGAATCAACATTACTTCGGAGGCCTTGAAGAGAAGTTTTGGAGGTTGGAGAAGCTTCGGAGGTGCAAAATGAGTCATTAGGTAGAAATGACACTCAAGGGGACTTTGAAGCATCAAATTGATGACTTCAAATAATCCAAAAATGTATACAAAGCTTCAAAGGCGCGGGTTACTTACTTTGGAGGGACCGAAGCACGTGTACCCATGACTCTGATGAATCTCGACCTTCGGAGGCTCCAAAGCAGTGCCGCATGGGTTTTAATGAGGCATTTTCATTGGTCAAAAAATGTGGGAAGCAATAGTTAGGTTGAATTTGGAACTCATAAATAGAAATTCCAAATAAGAAAAATAGACATTTGAAAAGATTAAACATGAATCAAACACAAAACTCAAAGTCTAAGAGGTGCATTCTCTTCAACAGGCTTCAATGAACACAAAACTTCATGTTACATCTTTACACTTCAAAGGAGATCAAAAACCACTATAAGCTTAATATTTTATTTTTATTATTTGAGCTTAAACTGTATGTACATCTAAGCCTATTTAGAAGCATTTACTTGTACATCTATACATATAAAGGTTAAGCTGTTGGTTAGCTTTTCAAAATCAGATTGTACGAGTTATTGGTGGGCTCATGAAATCCATCACTTATAGAGTTTCTAGTGAGCTCGGAAACTAGTATAGAGTTCTTTGTTAGCTCATAAAACCAAGGAGGCTATAATTCCATGGGCTATAATGGAACCCAAGGTTGGGAGACCTTGGAGGGTGGAGTAAAACCACTATAATCCTCGTGTCTTTATTGTTGTGTGCTTGTGAGTTTCATTGCACTTATTTTTGCTCTTACACACTCTTATTTTTTTCCAAACCTTTAGGATTCCAGATTTGACAAACAACCTGCTTAGCATAAGCATGATCAGGGGACCAATAATTAGTAACAGAGCAAGGCACTGATATTGGGATTCACATTTTTATCTCTACCTCAGTGTGATTCTATATGGAAAATAATTTTGGTGAAATCAAGGAGGGTCAATCAAAGATTAGAATTTCATATTTTGGTGGGGAGCATTGTAGCTATTGGAAAATGAAGATGAAGACTTTTATGATTTCCAATAGTTATAAGTTATGGAAATTATAGAGGAAGGAATGGTGCTTTCCATATCAGAGGAGAGTAAATGGACCAACAAGGACATTAGAGCAGTTCAGTTGAATTCCAAAGCCAAGAATGCTCTATATTATGCTCTGTCTCTATGAATTTGAGAAAATATCCTCATATGAAATTGTAAAAGAAATCTAGAACCATTTGTAAGCAGTTTATGAAGGGACAAGCCAAGTTAGAGAAGCTAGAATTAGTTTGATTTTTCATGAAAATGAAGCATTTTGCATGTTTAGGGATGATTCTATATCTAATATGTTTTCTAGATTTATGAAACTCACTAATAGCCAAAAAATTTTAGACCATGAGATTTCATATTTATAGATTGTAAAAAATATTTTAAGTTCTCTACCAATGAATTAGATGCCAAAAATTACAACAATTGAAGAGGCCAAAGATTTGAACAAGCTCTCAATTGCAGAACTCAAGGGATCTTTGATGACCCATGAAGAATGGAAGAATGAGAAGGAAGGAAAGAAGATGAAGATACTGTATGGAAAAGGAAGTGGAGATTCTTCATGTAGTGAGGAGGAGGATGATGATGTAGAATTTGTAAAAACCCTCTCAAGGAACATTAAGAGTCTATTAAAGAAGAAGAAAAAGAAGAAGGTTGTAAATTCAGTAGAACAATGTATGCATGAAGAATATGAGGAAATAAATGTCAATGAAAATGCAGAAGAAGAACTTCATTTATGTGTAACTTTCTTCCAATTGTAGACATAATAGGAGAAGAAACAGCTTCTCAACCGTGGTAAACAAAACATAAATTTGCTTGAGGCAACTACGTAGGTCAAGGTATTGTATTTCTTATCATTAATTCTTTGCATTCATGTCATTTCACTTTAACCTTCATAGTTTTATCTCTCACAAGAGAACCATCTTGCATACAAGTATGCAAGAAGAGCTAAACAGATAATCATCTATTGCTTGGACCAAATGAAATTAACCTTAATGTCATTACAGTCCCATGGCATAAGTTAAGCCTATTTGGGAAACTTCATAGTTTAGGTCAGAAATAGAAATTCTAATCCTAGTCAGACCTTCTATAATCATTATTATGGGTTTATTTACTATTAAAAGCTAGATGAAATTTGGTTTGATTGTGAGAAATAAAGGTATTAGATTATGCATGATAGGGGGAGCATGGAAAATGTAGGGTCATGCATTACAACAGTAGTAGAAGAAGAACAAGTTCAATCCCTCACACTAGCATTTTATGATAATCCCTCCTCCCCAAGACCTTTTTGATTATGACAAAAAGGGGAAGAATGTTGAGACTTGATGAATTAGAGGGAAAATGAAATAAATAAGAAGAGAAGAAGAAACTAAACTTATTAAAAATGTTGATATTAAAAATGTTGACCAATCTTAGCATAGTGAGCCAAAATAAATTATACCTCCTTATGCTTATTGCATCAGTTATTTAGGGGTAGTTATCATCTATTCATTAGCATTGTTTTTATAGTGCAAGTCATTAAGATTTTTCATTATCAAAAAAGGGAAGAATGTTGAGTTGGAGGATCTAGTTTTGATGATTAACAAAACTTGTCAATGACTTGATTTAAGCTAACAATAATGTTGCTAAGATTTCTTGCTTCTAACTTACTTCAGAGGCAAAGAAGGGAGCTTCTGAGTTGAAGAAGGAAGCTTCAGAGGAGTAGAAGGAAACTTTGGTTTGGAGGCAAAGAAGAAAGGAAGCTTTAGAGGTGGAGACAGAAGCTTCGGAGCAAGGAAGAAAGCTTCCTTCGGAAAAGAAGAAAGGGAACTTCAGAGGTAAAGGGAGAAAGCTTTGAAGGTAAGGAAGGGAACTTTGGAGGTGATGCTATTAAGTATCAGAGGAATCAACATGACTTTAGAGGCCATGAGGAGAAGTTTCAGAGGTTGAAGAAGCTTTAGAGGTTTAGAATGAGCCGTTGGGTAGAAACAATGCTCAAAGGGACTTCAGAGCATCTGAAGTGATGACTTTAGATGATCTAGCAATCTCTAGAAAGCTTCAGAGTCATGGGTCACTTACTTTGGAGGGAACAAAGCACACGCGCCCATGACTCTGAAGAACCCCAACCTTCAGAGGCTCCATGTTATTTTTAATGAGGCATTTCCAACAGTAAAAAAATGTGGGAAGCAACAACTAGTTTAAAGTTAAAACTTATAAATAGAAGTTTCAAAGAAGAGAAACAAACTTTTGAGAAATTAAACATGAATCAAACACAAGAACTCGAAGTCCAAGAGGTGCGTTCTCTCCAGTAAGTTTCAATGAACACAGAACTTCAAGTTACATCTTTACACCTCAGAGGGGATCAGAAAGCACTGTAAGTTTAATTTTTTATCTTTATTATTTGAGCTTACTATACGTACATCTAGGCTAGCGTAATGCCCCTCCTCCCTAGAGCGTTACTAGTGGTAAATTCAGAGAAAATTTAGGCAGTCTTCCCCAATTTACCACCGTTATCCTATATACAACATGCTAAAATATAATAATTATATAATAAATAACCTCAAATATGTAAATATAATATGGCCACCTCCAGTCCCTATCATTTTCTACACAAATTATATAACTACCGCCTCCAAAACACACATTACCACAACATCCACAGACCAAGATCAGGGTACACTATACTCTAGTTGTCAAATTATATACTCATGCCATAAAATGACATGCTATAAAACTAAGTAATGATATATATCTAATATATATCCAAAATCCAACCAACAATATACATCATCATACATCATGAAAGGGAGTAAAGCCCCTACTGGTGTCATAGCCTAGCCCCGTCACGAGACCCAACACCCTGTTGTGCTCCATCCTCTGACCTATCAGCTAAAAATTTAAATAAAAGGGTAAGTCTAGGCAAAACGTAGTAAGCAAGTGAGCAGAAAAACATGACTATAAATAATGTAATAAACAGCGGCAAATAGAGTCGTAGACAATGATGCAAACAAGCAAAACATGCCATGCCATACGTAGGATGTCATAGTCAGTCAATGGCCAGGTTCATTAAGATTTTAATGTTAACATCTCATTAATTATTTCATACATATACTCATAATGATATCATATACATAGTTAATTAGTCAATACCGGCTCGAATATCAATACGTCATGCTGCCCTTTTTTTAATCTGCCAATCCACGATTACCTCTTATACGAGTATACTGCTCCACTATCATCCACACATTCCTCCCTGAGTGTGTCAAATGGTGAAATTTGTTCATGAAATTTGATACAATAGTATTTAGTAATATCTATTTTAACCCCATATTTTTATTTTTTTAAAATAACATCACTAAATTGGGTTTTAATCAACCTTAAGAGGGGTACTTGGTAAGACATTCTGTCATTGCACTATTCATCTGAATTTCATTATTTTCAATGCAATTTAATTCATGCTAATAAATACATTAATTATGGTTGCATGGGGTAGATAATGCATGTTTAAAATCATGTAATTCATATACAAAAATTTCAGATTATAAGTACCCAAATTGTAATCAGTCAAAGAAATCAAATTGAACTTAAAGTAACTTAAAACAACTACTTGCTTACCTTAATTAATTAACAATTTGCATAGCCCTCACACTCTAATTTCCACCCTCTAACGAAGCCTTAATTCCCTGTTAAAATTTTTAGCAAACCCCCCTTGAATTAGGGTTTGAAATTCCTTGAAGATAAATCAACTTTTGCATAATATTCTTTCATAAACATC
>JAYJMB010006959.1:0-10608 GCA_036873735.1 Pouteria campechiana
TGCCTTGTTTCTTACAACTAATCCACTCTCATCCAGTTTGTTTCTGAATACCCATTTAGTTCCAATTACATCAACATTCTCTAGTTTTGGAACCAATTTCTGTACTATGTTCCTTTCAAACTAGTTACGCTCTTCTTGCATTGCAATGATCCAATTCTCATCATTTAAGGCTTGATCAATGCAAGTTGGCTCAAGTGTAGAGATGACAGCGTAATGACTATAAACATTTTGCATTGACCTTCTTGTTTTGACACTATCATAAACATTTCTTGTGATTTATTTTCTAGGATGAGTACTAATAAATCTCAAATCAGTAGGAGGTTAATAGGGAACATTACCTATTCTTACCTCCTCCTCATTTTCTGAACTTTGCATATCTTCACAGTTTGTCCCATCTTCTTGATCCGTCAGTTTGAGCTTCTTCATATTAGTTGCATCTTCATCTACATCACTATCACACTCCTTTGGTTACATTTGCTTCATTAAATTTAACATGTATAGAATCTTCTACATCCTATGTTCTCTTGATGTATAGTCTAAATGCTGTACTATTAGAAGAGTAACTAAGAAAAATAACTTCATTACCTTTTAGATTAAACTTTCCAAGATTATCTTTTTCATTGTTTAGCATATAGCATGAGCATCCAATGGAATGAAAATATGAGATATTTGGTTTCCTTCCTTTCCAAAGCTTATGGTAACCCTGTTCAGTACATGGCAAGCAGTACTAACTGCTTCTCCCTAGAATCTTTTGGACAGCTTACTCTCATTCAACATGGTCCTTGGTTTGATTTTTTCTTTCCACAGGAGTTTTGGGGATGAGAAATTATGGTGCATTCCTTTTTTGTCACAAAAGTCAATAAATTTTTTATTTTCAAATTCACCACCATGATCACTATGGATAAACACAATTGACATTTGTTTCTCATTTTGAATTAGCTTTGAAAATGTATAAAATACTAAAAATGTTTCATCTTTGCTAGTCAAGAGAATCTCCCATGTGAATCTATAGAAGTTATCCATGATCACATATACATATTTTTTTCTTCCAAGGTTAACAACATCTTATGGTCCAAAATAGATTCATATGCAATGATTCCTAAGGTCTAGATGTAGATACCTCATTTTTAGGATGGAAGGATACTTTGGTCTATTTTGACAATTAACAGGATTTGCTTATTTGATTTTTATTATAGTTTAGTTTTGGTAAACCAATCACAAGATCCTTTTTCCACAATGCTCTAATATTTGACATATTGATATGTCCCATCCTTTTATACCATACCCATGGATCACTCTGACTGTAATTAAGCATTTTCCAACAATATCATCTAGTTGTACTAGATAAATATTTTCATGCCTTTTTACGTTGAACAATAGATCATTGTCTATACTAAATGCATTACATGCAGATAGTTCAAACACAACTTTGTGACCCTTATCACATAATAGACTGATACTTAGCAAATGGTGCTTGAGTCCTTCTACGTATAATACATCCTCTATGCATGTATTGAATAAACCATAAATTTTACCTATCCCTTTGATAAGGTCTTTGTCATTGTTGTTGAATGCAATTGTTCGTCCATTTATCAACTTCAATTCTTCATACAACTTCTTATTCTTAGTCATATGTCTTGAGCAGTCACTATCCATGAACCAGGCATTACATACGTAGTTTTGAGACTTACCTATATTCAAAGAAATTTTTCTTCTTACCTCTTTGGTACCCAAGTGTTCTAATGGTGTTAGTGGAATTGTGTATAGTAGAAATTTGTTCATATTCTTCGGGTCTCCATCTTATTTTTGCACCTTTTGCTTGCATCTTTTTGGCATAGCAATCATACACTTTATGCCCAATTTTATTGCAAAAATAGCAAGTATTTGGTACTCTACTTAGTGCACTATATTCCATTAGTTTCTTTACCCAAGGATGACTCATGAACCTTCTAATGTTTGGACAGTTTTCTCTTTCTTCTATGAGGTTCACTCCCTTGGACCATCTAGCAAATTTCCATGAATTTTCATCATTTGACCATTCACAACCAAGTCCCTTTTTGTTGGTTTGATCGGTCATTCTCATGAACTTGGTTACAGATTCTCCTGTATTGGAAAATTTGCTCAACATACTATTTAATATCTCTATCTCTTTCTTCAGATTTCCAACCTCTTTTTGTAGAGATAGATTCTTTATGCTAGTATAGAATTTACTTTAATAGTTGCATCAAAGTATTTTTTCTTTTGAGTGAGTTTCTAGCCAAGCAATTCAAATTCTTTGAAGAGAGAGTTATATGACTATTGTAACTTATCAAATTTTTTGCATTTCACACAAGTGTTATTTGAGCTTGAAGAGTCAGAACTATAGGAGTAGTAAGAATTTACCTCTATCTCCAAATCTATTATGCATTGCTCTTTGATGGTGATTTGATCTGTTAATTCATTCTCTATCTAGGCTATGTAGCATATTCTTGTGAGGTGTCCAACTTTATTATCACCTTTCTCACTTGAGCTTATCCTTGATGAGTCTTCATCATTCATGTACATTCCTCTAGCTTAGTTTCTTGAAGACTTCTTGAATTATTTCTTTTCTTTTCTTTCATCCTTCTCGTTTATATTAACTTTTTCTTCATTAGGATACTTAGGAGACATATGTCCGATCCCTCCACATCTATAGATTATGATGCCAGATCACTATTTCTTTCTTTGGTCACTTTGAGAGCAATACTTTTCTTTGGCTTTATTGGCTCCTCTCTCTTACTTTTGATCAGCTCGTGTGACATTAGTGAGTTGATAAGATTATCCACCATAAAAGTATTCAGGTCCTTTGCTTCTTCTATTGCTGTGATCTTCTGGTTGCAGGATTCTAGTAGATCCCTTAGTATCTTCATTACCTATTCAAAATTTGTGACTTCTTTTTCCAATCCTTTCAAAGCTCTAGTAACTTTACAAAAACAAGCATAAATTTCTGATATGCTTTCCCCTTCTTTCATCTTAAAATTTTCTACTTCTCCTATTAACATATTTCTTCTAGTTCCTTTGACCTGTGAGGACCCTTCATATATAGACACTAATTTATCCTAAATACCTTTTGTAGTAGTGCAAGATGATATTCTATCAAACTCAAACGAAGGTAGTCCACAAACTCAGATGAAGGTAGTCCACAAAATAAGAAGTTCATAGCCTTTGCATTATTTTGTAATGAGGTGGCTTCCTCTTTAGTTCAGCATCTACTTTAGTAGTAGGAAGAGTGATTCCAACTTTAATAGCCTTCCAAGACTCCATATCATTAGCTATAATGAATTGCTTCATCTTCAACTTCCAGTAAGCGAAGTTGGTTCCATCAAATAGGGGTGGCCGGGTAAACGATTGCCCATTGACAAATATTTCTAAAGAGGATGATGGGTTTGCCATTGGATCACTATAAGTGTTTATGTAGTTAGCTCTGATACCACTTGTTGGTCCTAAATATTAGGCAAAAATTCAAGAGGGGAGGGGTGAATTGGGTACTTAAAAAAATGCTTAACCCCTTTAGGATTAATCGTCCCTCTAGCAATCAATCACTCAATCAACTAATGCACAAGTAAATAAGATGCAATAATTTTTATAGTGGTTCAAGTAAACACTCTACTCCACTCTTTCAAGAACACTTTCCTCTTAGTATCTTGGGTTCCACTATTCCTAATAGCAGAAATACAATAGTGCTCTCAGTACTCTTCTAGATTCTAGCTCTTTGGGGTATAAATATAGTACTCCCAGTGCTCTTCTAGATTCTAGCTCTAGATAGCCAGAGTACTTCCAGCACTCTTCTAGATTCCAACTCTAGGGGGCGTAAACAAATAGCTCTCATTTGCACTCAGACAGTCATAACTCTTCTTAAGTCTAGTCTTAACCACTAGCTCAAGGAATTTATAAAGAGTGAACATTAGAAGTTGAAGCACTGGTATTTCTTAGTAAGCACAAGAAAAGTTTTCTGAAAATAAAATTTAGAAGTAAATGATCTTCCCGAAAGGTGGTTGGCTCTTGGCTCTTTAAGGATTGCAGAAGGTTTGGCTCAGATCAGTAAATGCTCTCAATAGAATGTTTAAATATTTTCCTTGATACTTGGTTGCTTCCTCCTGCTTCAACAGTGCTTCATTTATAGCTACTTTGATTTTCAATTGTTGGTGGTAGGTGAACTCCATTAATGATAGAAGAAAGTTATGATTAGCACATTTGAATTTTTTGACTCCTACCTAATCCTCATCTGCTAAAATGCCTACAACACTGACCTTGGAGAAGATGATTTCTAGATTCTTAATAAGCACTAGTTGAGGTGTTACTACAATGGCTAAGTCTTTCATCAATATAAAAAGGGTGTCATTAATGTTGATTGGAGACCAACATTTTGGTTTGCCTGTTATTCATCTTTTACTTATGATAGATGAAGTATCTGTCTAGTTGTTCATCAGACAAAGTTCCTTCATCTTCTGGTTTGTCCATCGTAAGTAGCAGATGAATCGTGGAGGTGTCATTTCATCACATTCTCTATTATAAGTAAAAGACAAATTGTAGATGAATTATCCTTTCTAGTACTTTGTCTAGTGGATTATCTGTTGAACTGTAAAAGCACAGATGACTTGTTTCTTCAGCTCTTTGTCTATTAAGTTGTCTATTGTAAGTAACAAATGGACTATTAGAGCACAAATGGATTTTCTTCATTACTTCGTCTGATGGGTTAGCTATTGTAAGTAACAGACAAATTTTCTTTACTACTTCGTCTATTGGCTTTCCTGTTATAGATAGTAGATGAGCTTAGATGTATAGACAAATGCCATTACTCCGCTAGACAAAATTCTCTGGTCTGCCAGACGACCTTCACTTCTTTGCCTTGTCTATTTATAATAGATGATCATTGGTTCATTTATGATAGATGAAGTCTACTGCTTTGCATTCATCAAATATAATTTATGCTTTGACAGATGAGTGGAGATTTAGCTGAATCTTTTTCATTTGAGCTTTGTCTATAATGGTACTTCATCTTTTACTTCTATACTTGCCCAAGCCTTCACGCCTTGGAATATGTTTTCTGTACTCATTTTTTCGTAAGCTTACAACTTGATTTTGCATACTAAAAGCTTGACGGTAATGATTAGTACATAACCTTTAATCAAGTTTTGTTTATCATCAAAACCATGAGTTTATACTAATACTATATTATCCCTACCCCAATCGCATATGCTGTTATGGTGAGATCGAAGAAGGCAAGGAAGCCAATAAGGTGCAAGTCTGAAAGCAGAAGCAAGGGATGCATGAAGTCTAGAAATGTAAGCACATCAAAGAAAAGTAGAATAGTACTCTTAAATTGTGCAAGTATTGGTTGTGGATAAAATGAGATTCATCTTTACATAAGTCCAATGGCCTTAAATCCAACTCACATAAGTCCAATGGCCTTACATCCAACTCAACCATCACTTTAGGTCAATAAAGAGAAGGAAGATGAGAGTACAACAATAGCAACATCCTCCTCTTTCCCCTCACCTTCCCATCCATTCCCCACCCCCACTCCCTCTAATGTGACATTCTCAAAAGTAATGGATGCCTACAACCGCTTGTTTTAGACTTCTTTGAAGGATATTAATCAAGCTCCACCACAACCCATTTCTAGCCGTAACCCATCTTCTCATTTTTGTTACTCGCATGTTTCCCTGTTATTTTTGTATTTATTAGTATATCTCATGTAAATCTATTTGTACTAAAATGTAATTCAATGAACTTTTTATGCTTTGAAAATATGATCTTTATTCTCTGCTCATTATATATTTTTCATCTTCTTTTCCCTCTGTGCCTTTTTGATTTTGTCAAAAAGGAAGAGAAAGTTTAAATTAGGGGGAGAAAGAATTTATGCTTAATGCAATAAGTAAGGGGGAGATTTCATTAGCATACATACAAATTTTAATAATTTAATCAAGTTTTGTGATCATAAAAAGGGGGGAGATTGTTAGTATAAGTGCATAGTTTTGATGACAAATAAAACTTGATTAAGTTTGTTACTAATGAAAGTCTATCAAGATCTAAAATGCGGAAACAGGTTCATAATCGTAGTTGAAAACATGAAAGATACGAGAACTAAAACTCAATTCAGCTCAAGTATTCAACATATAAGTTTTATCCCTTGAATTTATATTTCTAACAAATCAAGAATCATAGGATTTGGATTTGAAAAATGGAAATTATGGCTAAAACACTACAACTATCTCATACTACAATTCTGCTGACAGAAATTTTGGATGTGCAAAAAATGACATCATTGGTGATCCAATTTTGGCATATTTGTAGGTTGATTTAGAAAACATGTTTAACTTAAAAGTTGTAGATCTCAAAATTATATTTCTAATTCATTAAGAATTATGCGATTCTAAGATCATATGAGGAAGATATGGTCAAAATAGTCAACATATATCTAGTGCATAGCAATCTAGGGTCGTGGCACTAGAGTTTGTTCAAGACAAAATGGCATCCAGTAAATTTTGGGGTCGCAGCACCATATTTGGGGTCGCAGCATCAGCACTATCCAATTTCTATAGATTTTTTACTTGCTTTATTTTTCTACTTTTTAAGGAAATTAGAGAGAGTTTTGGGGGATATTCTTATCTTCATTTTTACGGTTTGCTCAGGGTTCTGAGGGGCAGAGCCTTGGTTTTTCTTGTAGAGAAGGAGGAAGATTTTAAGTAAGAAAGAGGAAGAAGAGATGATTTTTTACATTGTGATGATCCCACCTAAGGGAGTTATTTTCATTTCCATTATGAACTAAATCGTTCTTTCTAGGGCGAAGATGTAACCCTATTTAATACTCTTTGTTATGTGGATTGTTAGTTATTAATGACTATATGATCTTGTTTCATTCATTATGTTGTTTGTAATGATTTGATTCATTTTATTGCTTGATCACCAATATTATGAGTTAGGTTGATTATCTAAGCATGGTTAAGGTAGACACCATATGCTAAACCATGAATCCCTTAAATGAAAAGGATAGATGGTTAAGGTACACACCATATGCTAAACCATCTTATTTTGGTTCATTATGTTCTTAGGCTTAATGGGTTTTTACCTTAATTATGCTATATACCATAGGTAATTGGAATGAGTGAAAATACTTGACTTGAGCAAAATTTACCATGTTTTAATATCTCTATTCACATATGTTTCGGATCCTCTTTTGCTATAAATTTAGTAGTTTATAAGCATATTCTAATAAATCTGCACTTAATTTGGTTATTACTTGATCAATGAATTCTACATTGATTTATTATATCTATTTGCAGAAAATTAAGTGCAAGAAATGGAAAAAAATATGGAATACATCACAGTGAAGAAAGGAGTAAAGCAATGGATTTTGGATAATGAATAAGTGACTGAAAAATGAAGATTACAAGTTGAAGAAGTTGAATGTGAAAAAGCACCACTTTGACACCATTTCTGGTACCAATTGATACGGATTCAACTCAAGTGTTCAACACATAAGTTTTATCACTTGAAGTTATATATCTAAAAAATTAAGAATCATAGGATTTGGATTTTAAAGATGAAAGTTATGGCTAAAACACTACAACTATCTTAGACTTCAATTCTGCTGACAAAAATTTTGGATGTGTAGAAAATGACATCACTTGTCGCCTAATTTTAGCATATTTGGAGGCTAATTTGGAAAACATGTTCAACATTGTAGATCTCAAAGTTATCTTTCTAATTTATCAAGAATTATGCAATTATGAGATTATATGAGGAAGTTATGATTAAAACAGTCAACATATCTCTCGTGGACTGCGGCACTATTGTTCAAGACAATATGGCATACAACAAATTTTGGGGTCACGACACTGGTGCTGCCCAAATTTTCTACAGACTTTTTGCTTGCTTTGTTTTCCTATGTTTTAATGCAATGACAGGGTTTTTGGGGTATCTTCTTATCTTCATTTTTAAGGTTTGCTTAGGGTTCTGAGGGGCAGAGCCTTGGTGTTTCTTGTTGAGAATTAGGGAGATTTCAAGTAAGCAAGAGGAAGAAGAGATGATGTTCTACATTGTGATGGTCCTACCTAAGAGAGTTATTTTGATTTCCATTATGAACTAAATTCCTCTTTCTAGGGTGAAGATGTAATCCTATTTGATACTCTTTGTTGTATGGATTGTTAGTTAGTACTGATTATATGATCTTGTTACATTCATTATATTATTTGCAATGATTTGATTCATTTTATTGCTTGATCACCAATATTATGAGTTAGATTGATTATCTAAGTATGGTTAGGGTGGACACCATATGCTAAACCATGAGCTCCCTTAAATGAAAATGATAGATGGTCAAGGTACACACCATATGCTAAATCATCTTATTTTGGTTCATTATGTTCTTAGGTTTAATGGGTTTTCACCTCAATTATGCCATACACCATAGGTAATTAGAAAATGTGAAAATACTTAATTTGAATATACACACCTAATGATATTAATCATACATTCGAAAGAATGAACCCAAGTGAAGCATTGAATCCAACATTCTACAAGTAAAGGAGTATCATTTAGTGGTGAAATTGGATCCTTAGATGTTTGCATCTTGTTAATCTCCCTACATTATTATTAGTCATTGATTTTGAACATTCCATTTAGTTTCTGCAATTTCATCCAACATTACACCATATTCATTTAGTTCTAATACATTCTTTTTAAGGATAGTGTAGTTCAGTAACTAAAACTAGTTAAATTGTTTTTGTCATTCTCTATGGGATCGACCCTTGCATTGCACACTATACTTCTATATGCCCATGCACTTGCAAGGAATTATAATTTGAACCATCAATTTCTTAAAGTGTTAAAGATAGTTTAGACTAGACATAATCTTCTCAATATATTTCAAAAAGTCAGAAAGAAACATGTTCATCATCCCAAAATGTTTCAAACGTGCTCCACACATGACTATGCCATCCTTAGTCATGCTAAAACATGAAGCCCAAATACTAAGAGATAAATGCAATTTCGGACACTATAAAGCCTTTTTAGATGTGTTGAAACCTCATTCCAAGGCACCAGTTCAAGAAAGCTTCGTCCAAAATTTTAGATAGTCCAAAGGAATGCTTTAGATGTTATGAAGCAATGTTAGAAGCAAGCTTTAGATGTTATGAAAACATTGCTTCAAACAAATTTCCAACCCCACATCAGAAGTATTGAAATTTGGAAGTAGACACATTGGTTCAAACTGTTGGTCCCAAAGCTTAGGCAAATACCTAAAAGGGGAGGGGTGAATTGGGTACTTAAAAGTTTGCTAAACCCATTTAAGATCAAATGTCCCTCTAGCAACCAATTCAATCACTCAATCAATGCACGAATAAATAAGACACGGGAATTTTTATAGTGGTTCAAGTAAACACTCTACTCCACTCTTCTAAGAGCACTCTTCTCTTAGTGTCTTGGGTTCCACTTTCTCTAATAGCAGAAATACAATCAGTGCATCCTACACTCTTCTAGATTCTAGCACTATGGGGCATAACTATAGTGCTCCCAACACTCTTCTAGATTCCAGCTTTATAGGGCGTTAATACAGCCCTCCCAATATTTTTCTAGATTCCAGCTCTAGGGGGCGTAAAGAGCTCTTGGCTGCACTTAGACAATCACAGCTCTTCTTGAGTCTAGTATCAACCACTAGCTCAATAAAATTACAATAAATGTCAAAAGTTAAAGCACGGATACTTCTCAATGAGCACTGGGGAAGATTTTTGAAAATTAAATGCAAAAGTAAATGATCTTCCTGAAAGGTGGTTGGGAGCATTCAAAGAAAGTTAAGAAAGGTTTAAATGCAAGGCTCACGACTCTTGAAAGATGTTGAAGGTTTTTGTTTAGTTTAGTAAATGCTCTCAAGATGGTATTAAATATTTTCTTTGATTCTTCTTCTTGATCCAACGATGTTACATTTATAACTGCTTTGAATTCCTACTATTAGTGGTAGGTGAACTCCATTAATGACAGAAGACCATTATAATTAACACATTTAAATTCTCTGACTTCTGCTTAATCCTTGTTTGCTGAAATGCCTGCAGTACTGAACTTGGAGGAGATGATTGTTGGTCCTGTTCAGATGGTGACTTAAGAGGGGGGGGGGGGTGAATTGAGTCTTTAAAATTTTTAGCCAAATAAAGATTAAAGTGCAAAACTAAATAAGAGATTAATAAAACAATACACTTAGACAGGTATTTTTATAGTGGTTTGACCCTTCACTTGGGTTCCTACTCCACTTCTCTGAGTTAGCCTCTTCTGCTAAACCTAGGTTCTACTAATACTTGTTGGTTTTCCAAGCTCACCAAAGAACTTACACAACTTGATTTTTCAAGCTCACCAACAAGCTTATACAAGTACTCAACAAGTGTCCTACTTACTTTCACTACATAGATGCAAGTTAACAAACTTGCAGAGATATGAAGAAATGAAGGTGTACAAATATTAATGCCTCTAATAGACTAATTTTGTATGAAGCTTGAAAGCAATAAACACAAATAATATAACAATAAATGCAATAGGAATCAGATCTCCAATTGTTGTTGAGTGGATGAATGGCTTTGAATGCTTCTCTAAATGAAT
>JAYJMB010006961.1:0-10607 GCA_036873735.1 Pouteria campechiana
CAGTCTTTTGTTTCACACTTCTGGAATCCCTTCCTATTTGTAGGTTTGGGTTCCAATTTTATTGATTCCCCAGAATCCCTTTCTATTTCATATTTTAGTTTTGTTCTTTTGTTTCACGCTTCTCGAACTCCTTATTTGCATATTCGAGCTCCAATTTTATTGATTCCCCGAAATCCTTTCTTATTTTAGGTTCAGATTTCAATCTTTTATTTAATGCTTCTAGGATTCCTTCCTATTTGTAGATTCGGATTCCGATTTTGTTAATTCCCCGGAATCCCTTCTTATTTCAGGTTCAGATTCTGGTCTACTATTTTACCCTTTTGGAATCCCTTTCTATTTGTACATTTGGGTTCTGTTTTTATTGATTCTCTGAAATCCCTTCATATTTCAGGTTCAGGTTCCAGTATTCTATTTCACTTTTTTAGAATCTCTTTCTATTGCAGGTTTAGGTTCCCATTTTCTTTGTTAATTTTCAGAAATCTCTTCCTATTTCAGGTTTGGGTTTCTTTCTTGAATTCTCTTTAATAAAGGAGCAAAGACACTTGTGATAAATGATGCTTCATCAATTAAATTGCAATATTTTATAAGAAAGTATAATATGAATACTCAAGAACATGAAAATTGTAATAATGAATTTACTGCAACATAAGTATTCAAGTAAATCAATCAATTTGGCTTAGTTGATGGTCCCAACTATTGGAAGATTGACTTCCATCGTGACATCTCTTTTCTACTCTCTAGGGATTGTTTCTCTATGTCTACTGGTGTCCTCTCTTTTATTGCTTACACATTTTCTTCTTTGTCCATCATCGATTTCATATCATTATAATCTTCATCTTCTGATTAAAATTTTAATTTTTCTTTGGGTTGTCTATAATCTTGGGTATTGTGTTCTCTATCTTTGTGGTAGAGGCAATATTTTGATGATTCTTGCCTTTTGGAATCCAATTTTAGAGGGCGAGGTTGAGAAAGGTACCATTATTTTTTATTTATTGATATATGTATATGTAGGACTTGTTTAGAGGAGTATAGTTTTCATACATATCTTTCTCTTTTGTGGGGGGGACCCTTATTTTTTTGGATGAATTCTCTTCTCAGTGCAGGAATTTATTGTGATTGTCTGCTTCGACAAACTCTTCCGCGTCAATGTGCCTATTCAAGGCTTTCAGGAGTTTCTGAGTAGCTTTTAAGTAGTTCTAAATGTAGATGGTCCTTGATTTGTTTGCTTAAGATCTCATTCTGTAATGTAGCCATTACCATTACTTGATATAGTCCATCGATATCAAGGGTAAGCTGATTGAACCAGTCTACATATTCTTGAAGGGTTTCTCCCTCTTTTTGTTGAACTATAATCAATGACTCTGTAGTTCCTTTTTACTTTCGCTGCCCAATGAAATTGGTTAGGAAACGTCTTTGTACCTCTCTGAATGTGCTTATGGATCTAGGCTTTGAAGTGAGGTACCAAGATAAGGCAACTCTCTTTAATGTTGGTTGGAAAGTTGACACTTAATAGCGTTGGAAGCCCCCGCTAGATTCATCAGCCTGTCAAATCTAGAGAGGTGATTGCCCAGATCCGTGGTACCATCATAAGCATCCACATATGGTACCTTAAACCTTTTTGGAAAAGGTTTTTCCATGATTTCTTCTACAAATGGTAGTTCCTCAATGATCTCGATGAGCGATGTGTGGATTGCTAGGGGGATTAAGGGCTAACAATTATAGTTGGGGATTTCTTTGGGAACCATTTGAAAATATCCTGTCATAGAACACTTTTGCATCCTCTACTACTAAATCATCTGTTACATCATGGCATGGTTAGCTTGAAGCAATTGCTCAAAAAGCAAATTAGTTCTGGAAGCGATTGTATTTGGTCTTGAAGGGTGTTGATCAACAATAGGAGATGGATTGTCCATTGTTGAAGGGTTTGGAGGAATCTTAATGTTGGTTCGTTGTTCGTCCAATATAGCTTTGTTTCAATGAACGTTATTACAGATGGTGTTAATGTTTAAGTCTCACCCAAATTGCTCTTCGAAAATCTTATTATAAGATTGTACAAGATACAAAAAACATTAAAGAGTGTCAGAGGTAATCTTGGCACGGGCACTCTAATGCTCAAGTTAGTAGGGATCTTAGTAGGGACGTAAATGATTAAAAGAGAACTTGTTTTTCAGAAAGCTCATACCTAGTATATTTATAGTTGAACATGAAGGATATACTCATGCAGGGACATACACAATCCTTACATAGATGGATAATGATTCCTAATGATTCCTATCTAGAGGAGAATTTAAAAGAAATATACATCTCTAGATTTTTAGGAGTACCTTTTAGGGAAAGGTTCTAAAGTCTTGCAAAATTATATTGTGATTAGCATAAATTTTTCATTAGAATAGTAATATAACATGGTTTAGTGCCAACTGGATAATAAATATATTGTATTAGAGTTAAGAGTTGTAAAACATTACATGCATGTTGTTGACTACATGGCTTTTTTCCACTCATGACAAACCAAGAGATCAATTATGGGGAAGAGAAGTGTACCTCATAGTTATAAGTGGGCCACATTCAAGTTGCTCGGGTGGGTAAGCTTGAATTCAAGGGTGGTGGTTATCGATAGCTAATTATTATTTAATTTAAGAAATCATGTATCAAAATTTTTGTTACCATTTAATTAAGAGGGCCCTCAATTTTTTTTGAGATAACCTTGCATCTAATTTTTTATTGTCATTTTCTTAGTTATTTAATTTATTCAATGCTAGATTGTATCTTTGTCATTATATTCTATGCCCACGGTTATTTATATTTTCCTTCATGAATTTAAAGAATATTAGATTATATAGTTATTTTTTGATATCATTATTATTCAATTTAGAGAATCTTATATGAAGTTTTTATTTTCATTTTTTTAAATAAATTTATTTTTTTTACTTGTATCAAAGCCCCACTCTTGAAAATTGTAGATTATATATTACTCTTCAATACATCATTGTTTAATTTAAAAATCTTAGATCAATTTTTTATTTTTCTAGGAAACTCTATGTCAAATGTTTATTTCTATTGTTTTTTACTACTTTTAATTTAAAAAACTTTAAATTATATATTTGTCATTCGATTCTTTTGCATTCAGCTGACGTGGAAACTGCGGCTAAAACCAGCGTCCCTTTGCGGTGCAGTCGGTCGACGGTCAAGGAACGCCTGCGGTGGACCGAGTTTGACGCAACAGATGAACACGTGTGCCTCTCCCATTCGTCGAAAGGACGTTCGGTGGAGTTCTTCCACGGATATAAATACCAGGCCTGCCTTGGTTCATGTCCCGTTCTCTCTTGTTGCGAAGGTGGGGAAGCGTATTCAAGGAAGGACAAAGAAAAGTATGTTTTCTCTCTTCTTCGTTTTCTTCCTTATGTGGTAGATCTATTTTTTCCAAGATTTCTACAGGGATGACTGCTGATTTCTTATATTGATTTGCTCATTTACTCTATTCATGTTTTGCCTTTGGTGCCGTGGATCATTTTTTTCCCGTCATATCTCTGTGCATCGTCTGTACATCTCCCTGCCAGATGCGTTTTTATTGTATTTTTGAATTAATAAGAAGGGGCTTAATATTCTAGATACATGATTTGAAATGGTGATTGCTTTTCCATGTTTAGCTATGATCGGAGTATCTTGATGAAAGATCTGGATTTGATCTAGATGTTAATGAAATGTCACAAATGAAATAGCTAATACGGATGTTACTAAACCTATTTTTAAAACCTTAACCCTATCCCTATTGTTTGGGTCAGGTTGAAATTTGGGTTAAATTTTTTGTAAATAATAACTTATTTTAAATGAAGCATGAAAACACTAAAACCTAAGGAAACCGAAAAAAATAGTACCTATTCAATTGAGGCTTATTTTTAATCAAAGTTTTCCAATGGATTCCTTATCTTTATAAAAATTTCTTTTTGCAGTAAAAAAAAAAGTGAATATTTAAGTGTCTAGGTGTGCTATATTTATTCGCGAATGTTACACATGCATGCATGAATGGTATACTATCTTTATTCGTGAATCATCTTCATATTAGGTATCTAATAAAACAATGCAAGCCGTTATCTAGTAGGTTCTATATTCCAAATATTACATCCCTCCGGAGAGATGAAATCCAAAAGCTGCAAATGATGAGTTACCTGCTGTGGTAGCCACTAAAATGATAGTCCCTGATCCAGGTAGACCGGAAAGCTTTGTATGGTTAGTAATATCTAACCACCAAATGAGCCTGGAAATTATCTCTGAAAATACGAACCCATGGTATTATTTGTGGATAATCCATCAATATATAAGATCAACACTATGAGGATTTTGTACTGCAAAGTGGAGGCCCAAGTTTTCCTGGATAATTTGTCCATAATAACTGGAAAAAATGTTCAGTGGCCATCCTGTTATTAAAGAGGCAGACTATATATATATTGTTATTAACTGAGCAATGCAGTATAGATTATGTATTTAATACCGTGGTTTATGTCTCATGAAATCGTTCACTGCTTTTCAGACAAAAAACTTGTCAGTGTAAGGTACAGGGCTTCTCATGCCACACTAACATCTGCGTTTGTGTCCTAAAACACATTCATGGTACTTAATAACAACCAACACAAGCATTTCAGGCCAGGTACTTTTAGGGGTGTAAATTGGGTTAGAACAACCAACACAAGCATTTCAGGCCAGGTACTTTTAGGGGTGTAAATCGGGTTAGGTTGACTCAGGTTAGGGTAAACTCAAGCCTAACCCTATTTGTAAAATCTCAACCTAACCCTAACCGTATTTGTAAAGCTTCAGCCCAATCCTAAATCAACCTTTGGAAAATTGGGTCAGTTTCGGGTTGAATTAGGGTTGAATTTAGGTTGATAAACGAGGTTAAAAAATATTATGTTATAAATATTCATCGTACAAATGTTTGCAATCACTTTAAAGTTAAATAAAGTTTATTAACAATCAATTAAAGCTATAAAAGAGGAAAAAATATACTTGCTGCTTTAACTGAAGGCAGGTTTAGATGATTGCACTGGTTCCACAACAATAAGTTCTTGCAACTTTAATTATGTGCAGCACCAAATTAATACACCTGCTGCAAAAAGTGTACATTTGCTGATAATCAGATGACCTCGGCCATTAATCAGTTTGTTTGCATATAGATATTGCAAATTTCTTGACAGCACATATTAGAAAATCTTAATTCCTAACTATCCAGAGCGTCAACATTTCTCCATTTGGCATCGAACACTGATTGAACAGTTGAAGGCAGTCATTTAGTAAGAAGTAAGAACTTTTTCCCCTCCCCACATAAGACACACTTCAAAATGTGGATCATTCCTCCATGAATCCACCTCCCAATGCACTCCGGATAGCCTATTTCAACCACAGCTAGCTAGGATTAACTACATTTAAACGCTTCTCAGTTCATCCAGCAATATTTCGTCCGTGTAAAGATGCATACTACCAAAAAAAGACCCCGAAAAATTTTCAAAATTTGATCCAATCAATATGGAGCTCAAAACACATAGCATCAAATGCATAGGTGCCAAGGATGAGAAGAAAATTAAAACAAAAGCATGGAGGGAAATACAGAGATAATTTCCTAGGAAAACGAGATCAATACCCGTTTCCTCTGATAGGCTATTGGGACGACAGGTGGAAAAGTCGAAAAATTAAGATCGAGGAAATGAAAAGTATACATGACCAGATCAGAGAGGATAAATCAATCTTCTCGAGAACTAGGGTTCTGAAATAAGATCTGGATTTCTCGGGGTTTTCCTTCCCGAGTTGAGGGATTCAGTAACAAGAAGACGGAAGAAGGGGTTGAGACTAAGCTGCGGGAATTATAGATGCAGGGGATTAGGTTCAGGCCAACCTGCATCAATCCAATTTCTTAAATCAGGTCGGTTTGAACCCGATTTGTAAAAATGGCAACCCAAACCAACCCTAAATTCGGGTTGGGGCAGTCAAACCCAAACTGATTTACAGCCCTAGGTACTTCTCACCTACATCCGAGACAGCACCCTAACGATGGGAGCTGAGGGCTCCTCACCTACATCCCAAGCAACACCCTAACCATGGAAGCCAGGATTTTTTGACACGACTTCTTTTGTTAGTTAGCATTGTAAGCTATAGCTTTTGTTAGTTAGCATTGTAATCTATGGCTTCTGTTCCGATGGGATAAGGAAGAAGAATATGAATCTGAGGTGAACAGAAGCAGTGGTGAGATGGACATGAGGCAACTAACAAGGTGACAAAAAATATGAGTTCTACTACCACATAATACATCTGTAAGAAACAAAGAAATTTCTCCATCATTGTTTCAATATGTCCTAAAAATAATAATAATGATAAAACTGGAAACTAAAATACAGAGAAGCATTCCTTTGAAAATTGAAATTCTTCCGCAATCTGTGGATGGGATTTGGGGGCCTGAGATGGTTGTTGTTGTGGGTGCTGGCCCCCTAAGAGAGGAAGTTTATGGGCTGAGAGCTTGAGATGGTTTTTCAAAAATTGAAAGGAAGAAGGGGGACTTGAGAAGACTTTTGACTGTTGAGAGAGGGAGCTTGAGAAGAAAGCAAGAAGCCAGCGGTTGGTTAGTGGTAGTTCTGATTTAGTTAGGGTTTGATTTCATATTTTCACAGTGACCCTTAAAAAGACCCTTATATGCATTTTAACTTTGGGTAGGGGCAGGTTAACTATGTACTAGACTGGACATGGGTTAGGTTCTACTCAACGCGAGACCAACCCTATTTTGAAATTCAATTGGGTTCAATCCTGAATTTTAAAAACTGATTCCAAACCATGTATTTTTAGGGTTGATTTAGGTGAGATTTGGGTTTAAAGAAAACCAGGATGAAAACCCAAGTTAGTAGTGCTTTTTGAATTTGCAGCAAGTCACCATGAAACATTAGAACAAAGAAGATGCAAATCTGATATGTGGAAAGCAAACCGTCATTTATATGTTACTGTAGGTTTCCCCTGTGAAACTACTGCTGCTGCAATAAGAATTTTTCTGTAAAAATCTCATACTAACTCCGGTCATCATTGTATTCATCTAATTGCTCTATCCTAACCAGTGTTATTAAAACCAGACTGAACTGATCGGGTCGACTGGTTCGACCGCCAATCGGTCATTGGTACTGGTTTGATGAAGGCTAAATGGTAAAAAACCGACGGAACTAGATGAACCACGGTTCAACCGGTGAATTGGTTTGTTCTTAAAAAAAATGATAAACGCCTTTTCTTCTTCCTTCCTTAGATATCCATCAATTCCAAAAGTGGCATGTGAAGGCATTCTTTTGGGGGATCCCCTTTTCGACATTTCTGCAGTCCCGCAGTCGTAGACAATGATTTCCTTGACAAGTAAATCCATCTTCCTCGCTTCTCTTTCCTTCGCCTTTTCGTCTGCAGATCTTAGCTTGTAGAAACGCAGATCCCGTTTTTCAACTCTTGGAGCTTTGATCTGCTCGATTTTTACCGTTCTCAATATTTCTCGCATGTCTACTATGTTGAATCGAGAATTCGAGATCTAGATGGTAACTGTAGATGCAAGATTGGCATGTTGACGTTTTTTCCTGATTTATTTGCCGGTGGTTGGGGTCATGGCTGAAATTTCATAATTGGAACTGCTTTTGTTTGCTTGGACAGTGGCAGCTATAATTCTGGGACTGTTTTGATCGAGTTAGGTTGGGAGGACGTAGATGATTTTCATGAATTTTGAGATCCTAGCTTGTAGAAATTCTGTCTAAATTTGAATTTCATTTTTGCTTTAGTTTCAAGGCTCCCACTTTTATGCATTTGAGCTTCCAGTACGTAGGATCTAATCTAAATTTGATTTGCATCTTTATTCACTTTTGTGCATTTGAACAGTCAGTAACTGTAATTTATCTACCTCAAATTTGAGTATTTTAATTGATTCTAGGATTTCTAGCCGCTGCATTTCCATTTGGAAATGAAGCAAATTTCTCAGCTCATTTTGTGGTCATGGCTCTATATTTTCTTTACAGCAGATATTAGTTTGTTTCTTTTTGTTTGTCACTTGCCAAGGGAAAAATATGATTGCTTTAATGTAACAGCATTTTTTAATTGGAAAGAAAATCTGGTTTCCAAAATTCGGATCTCAATGTCCGGGCTTTTATTATTTGTTTATTTATTTATCGCATTCTTGCAGCTTGCAATTTTTTGATGGCTGTTCTTTCGTTCAATTTTTCTTTATAATATAAAACTTCCCGCTTTGCTTTTATCTGAATTTGGATCAATCAAAACTATGTCATCCTCAAACAAAATGTGCTTTTCTTAATCATCAATAGTCAATGCGAAAAGATCTAGGCTCAATGTAGACGCTGTGTATGCTTATTGAGATTCTGTCACAATAGCAGCATCCACTATTTGCCTAAGTTGGGAAACCAGAATTTTGACTTGGATATTAGGAGGCATTGTAATTAGGCTAAATGTTATTTTAATTTTCCTTGCATAGTTAAAGTATCCATGAGTAATAATTATGCATTTATGCTTTTTCATTTTGATTGTTATACTTTATTCTTTGTTGTCTTGAGCTCTAGAATCATTTGTTCATGCATAATATAATTATTATATTATTAAAAAAATTTATAATATTTATATATTTTTAAAATCATTAAATCTTTATGACATTATAATTATATAATGATGACTTCACGGTTCAAACCAGTTCATTTGAATGGTCCAACCGGTTCAAACCGAACCAACCAATTGGCTGGTTCAATTACTGGTCCGGTGGCAATGTTGAGCTTGTCAATTTTCTGCTATGTCATTTCCATTTGTCAAACCATAGTTCACCATGTCTTTTCTGTTACCTCTATCCATGCCCTCATTTGAATTCCTTTTAGCCTTTAGATTTAGATTCATCAACTGACTAGATTTTCACTCTTGTCATCCTTTTCCAATGAAGATGTTGTTCCTTTACTGGTCATCATTCTATCTCACAAAGCATGGCTAGTCTTTATCCTTTTTCTGTTACCAAACTGTTCTACATTTTTAACTGGTGCTGTATGCTTCAGCTGAGATGGATGTTTTTGACAAGCATTCTGTTTTTCTAATGCTACTGTGACTGTATGATCTGACAATTATGTTACGTTTGTGTAGATGCTAGTGCCATTATGTTCTTTCTACTCTATTTTTGTTGGGAACGCCAGGTGTATTCTTTTGATGTGTGATATTTTGGTGTTTTGTTTTTTCAGTCATGCAATAATTTGGGCTTTTTTGAATCTTTATGCTAACTCATGATCTTTTGATCCATATCTATACGCTTACAAATTTTTTGTTGATTGCAGATGCAGATCTTTGTAAAGACGCTCACTGGTAAGACCATCACGCTTGAGGTTGAGAGTTCTGACACAATTGATAATGTCAAAGCCAAGATTCAGGACAAGGAAGGCATCCCCCCAGATCAGCAAAGGCTCATATTTGCTGGAAAGCAACTTGAAGATGGGCGTACATTAGCTGACTACAACATCCAGAAGGAATCTACCCTCCACTTGGTGTTACGGCTGAGGGGAGGCATGCAGATCTTTGTGAAAACACTCACCGGAAAGACTATTACCCTTGAGGTCGAGAGCTCTGACACAATAGACAATGTCAAGGCCAAAATCCAAGACAAGGAAGGCATTCCTCCCGATCAGCAGCGCCTTATCTTTGCAGGCAAGCAGCTTGAGGATGGGCGCACATTGGCTGATTACAACATTCAGAAAGAGTCCACCCTGCACTTGGTGCTGCGCTTGAGGGGAGGCATGCAGATTTTTGTCAAGACCCTTACAGGAAAGACCATCACTTTGGAAGTCGAGAGTTCTGATACCATTGATAATGTGAAAGCCAAGATCCAAGACAAGGAGGGTATCCCACCTGACCAGCAACGCTTGATTTTTGCTGGGAAGCAGCTTGAGGATGGTCGAACTCTTGCTGATTACAACATACAGAAGGAATCAACCCTTCATCTTGTCCTTCGTCTCAGGGGCGGCATGCAGATCTTTGTCAAGACCCTAACAGGCAAAACCATCACTCTAGAGGTGGAGAGCTCTGATACAATTGATAATGTGAAGGCAAAGATTCAGGATAAGGAAGGGATTCCCCCAGATCAGCAGAGGTTGATCTTTGCAGGGAAGCAGTTGGAAGATGGGAGGACCCTTGCAGATTACAACATCCAGAAGGAATCCACACTTCACCTGGTTCTCCGTCTGCGTGGTGGTATGCAAATATTTATCAAGACGTTGACAGGGAAGACAATCACCTTGGAGGTTGAAAGCTCTGATACCATTGACAATGTAAAGGCAAAGATCCAGGACAAGGAAGGGATTCCACCTGATCAGCAGAGGTTGATTTTTGCTGGGAAGCAGTTGGAAGATGGACGCACGCTTGCAGATTACAACATACAGAAGGAATCAACTCTCCATTTGGTGCTGCGTCTGCGTGGCGGCATGCAGATTTTTGTTAAGACCCTGACTGGAAAGACAATCACACTGGAGGTGGAGAGTTCAGACACAGTTGACAATGTGAAGGCAAAAATTCAGGACAAGGAGGGGATTCCTCCAGACCAGCAGCGCCTCATCTTTGCTGGTAAG
>JAYJMB010006962.1:0-53357 GCA_036873735.1 Pouteria campechiana
AGGTAAGGGGAGCAACAATATACAAGATATAAAAACTACAATGACAAGAAGAATAATAACAACAATAACAAAAATTTGAACAAAAAGAAGAAAGCATTTGTAGCATGGGAAGTTCTCAAGAACATGATACATTGAAGTGCAAGTGACTGTGAGGATGAACACGAAGCAATTTAATAGATTATCACCAACAAAAGGAGATCAAGGAGAATACCACACTGGAATCAACTTCATGACAATTCATGAAGACGAAGTAACTTCTAAACTTGAATCTTAGAATTTTCTAGATGAATTAAAAGCTTATATATTGATTTCAAGGCTCTAAAGCTAAGTACAAGGAGACAAAGAAGAAGCTATTGAACATAACCAATGAGTGCTCCAAATTAAAAGATGAAAATGTAAAGTTCAAGAGTGATCAGCGCATCATTCATAAACTTCAGCAAGGCAAAGGACAACACCCTTAGATAGACCTTGGCCTCCACCTTATTTAGAATGAAACTGAAGAATAAAGGTGGTCAACAATATAAAAAATAGACTTATAGTTTTGGCAAAAAATAGAGAATAAAATAGACCATGGTTTTGATTCCTAAAGTAATGGCAAATGCAATAAATGCAAGTCAATCTCTAAACATTAGAGTAGTGGCACCCATGAAGCAATGAGTACCAAAATTTGCTGCCAATAACCCCCTTAGACCCATTCACAAATGGGTACCAAAAATTAAAACCTGACTTTATCATTGCAAGTGTGTCTAAGAACCATAAGAAGTAGCATGAGGTAAATTGACAGTGGTAACTCAAGGCACATGATAGGAGAGGAGATGTTCATTGAGCTAAAAGAGAAAAATGTTGGAATAGTGACCATCAAACATAATGGGAAAGGTAGAGTGGTTGGCCAACCACATTCTATAGTTATTTTTGATGTTTTATTAGTTAAGGGATATAAGTAAACTCTTCTGAGTGTTAGCTAGTTCTATGATAGTGGATACAAGGTTATGTTTGAATATCATATTTGTTTAGTCCTAGATCAATATGACTTGGTTGTAGGTGCTAGCAAAAGGCATGGAAATATGTATATTGTAGACTTGTGTGATATCCAAGTTAAGTATCTTGTTAGTCACAATGAGTCCTTGTTGTGGCATAAAAGATTAGGACATGCCAACAAAGACATTATTGAAAGATTATACCAAGAAGACCTTGTAGTTAGTTTACCTGAACTGAAATTTGATAAAGTTCAGTTGTGTAATGTTCGCATGAGAGGAAAGCAAGCAAAAGAGTATTTCAAAACAAAATAAGAAGTATAAACAACTAAACCACTTCAACAGTTATATATGGACTTAATGGGACCAACAAGAACTAGGAGTGTTGGAGGGAAACATTATGCCTATGTCATTGTTGATGACTGTAGTAGATATACCTGGGTAATATTTCTTTTATCCAAAGATAAGGCTTTTTCATTCTTTGGAATCTTTTCCAAGCATGTGTTGAATGAACAAAGTTCTCATATAGTTGTCATTAGGAGTGATCATGGTAGAGAGTTTGAAAACCATAATTTCATAGCCTACTATGAAAATAATGGGATCTTTTAAACTTTCTCTATACTAAGAACACCCAACAGAATGGAGTAGCTAGGAGGAAGAATAGGACTTTGCAAGAGATGACAAGGACCATATTGAGTGATTACAATTTGCCACAATATTTTTTAGTTAAAGCTATGAATATTGCTTATTTTATTATCAATAGAATTCATATTAGGCTAATACTCAATAAAACTCCTTTCGAGTTGTATTACGGCAAGAAACCTAACATATCATTTTTTCATACTTTCGGGTACAAATGTTTCATTTTAACAATGGAGAAGGAAACCTTGGAAAATTTGATAGCAAATCTGATGAAGGGATATTCCTTGGATATTCCATTATTAGCAAGGCATTATAAGTCTACAACTTGAGTAGTAGAATTGTAGAGGAGTCTATTCATGTTAAATTTAATGAATCTACTAACTGTTTGAGAAGAATAAGTGATTTTGATGATGAAGTAGATAGACTCATAGACGATGTGAAGAGAATAAATCTGCAAAATCAAGATAACTATGTTCTATAGAAAAAAATAGTAAGGGATGAAGCAGATAGACAAATTAAATCATCCATAAGTGAGGTAAATCAAGGAGGTAACTCTTATCTTCCCAAAGATTAGAGATTCATGCATGCACATCCTGAAAACTAAGTAATTGGTGATGTGTATGATAGAGGTAGGACTAGATCATTTCATCACTAAGTATGTGGTAACTTTGCCTTCATTTTTCAAATAGAGCCAACTTTCATGAACCATGCACTAGAAGATGAGAATTCAATTTTAGTTATGCAATAGGAATTGGACCAATTTAGGAGAAATGATGTGTAGACCATAGTTCTAAGACCTGACCATCAAGCTATTATAAGAACCAAATGGTCTTTAGAAACAAACTTGATGAATTTGGTTTAGAGGTGAGGAACAATGCAAGGTTAGTAGCAAATTGGTACTATCAAGAAAAAGGAATAGATTTTGAGGAATCATATGCCCCTGTTGCTACGATTGAAGCCATAGGAATATTGTTAGCATTTGCATCTTTTATGAATTTTAAACTTTACCAGATGAATGTTAAATTGATATTTTTAAATGGTTTCATTAATGAAGAAGTTTATGTGGAACAACCCCCTCGGTTTGAAGATCCTCATAATCCTAATCATGTCTTCAAACTCAAGAAAACCCTCTATGGTTTGAAGTAGGCTCCTAAAGCACGATATGAGAGGCTAAGCCAATTTTTTATTGAGAAAGATTTCTCAAGGGGTAAAGTAGATACCCCACTCTTCATTAAGCATGCTATGAATGATATTCTTATTATGAAAATATATGTAGGTGATATTATATTTGGAGCTACTAATGAAAACCTGTGTCAAGAATTTTCTAAGTTAATGCAAGAAGAATTTGAGATTAGTTTAATGGGAAAATTGAATTTCTTTTTGGAACTACAATTGAAGTAGACTAAAGAAGGAATTTTCACCTACTAAAAAAATATAGGAAAGAATTGCTAAAGAAATTCAATCTTAAAGATGGAAACAAATATGGAACACCATTGAGCACTTTCATCAAATTGGACAAGGACGAAAGAGGTAAATCTATTTGCCAAAAGCTTTATAGAAGTATGATAGGATCTCTATTGTATCTTACTTCTAGTAGGCCAAATATTATGTTTAGTGTCTGCATGTGCACTAAATTCTAGTCAAATCCTAGCAAATCACATCTTACTGCTATTAAAAGAATCTTTAGATACTCTGATGTTGATTTTGCTAGTTACAAAGTAGATAAAAAGAGTACTTCGTGGACTTCTCAATTTCTTGGAAACATGATTATCTCATGGTTCTCTAGGAAATAGATATCTATTACACTGTCAACTATTGAACCTGAATATGTTGTAGCTAGGTATTGTTGTGCTCAGATTCTCTAGGTGAAATAGTAGCTTGGTGACTGTGGTCTTAAGTTTGTTTATATGCCCATTTGATGTGACAATACTAGTGCTATAAATCTAACCAAGAATCCTCTTACACATTCTAGATCTAAGCATATAGAAATCAGGTACCATTTCATTAGAGATCACATCCAGAATCACAATGTCTATTTGGAATTTGTACAAACTAAAAATCAGTTAGCAAAAATTTTCACCAAACCACTCCCAGAGGAGAGATTTTGCATGATTAGAAGAGATTTAGGTGTGATAAATCCTCATGCATGATGCTTATGTCTTGATCATCACATTTTGGTTGCCAATACTTGATCTAAATGCTTATACTTTCTACCTTTCATATGCTATATATGCATGTCTTAAGATGTTATGTAAATTAGAATATTTTAGACTTAGTTTTAAGACACACCTTCGGATGTTATGAAACTTCACTTCATGACATCTGAAAAACTATCTAAAATTCTATTTCAAGCACAGTCCATCTTTGTTCGAAAATTAGTAGAAATTATTCTCTATGTCCGAAATCTGAAATCGTACTTTTAGTCTAAAATTTCCTATCTTCGTCCGAAACTCAACCAACTTACTCCTAGAGTTTGAAATTTCATTCTTGCATTTGATTGGTCACTTCTAAGACAATGCACTCTTTATCCCGTTGAATAAACCATTTCTGCTTTGGAAATCCTATCATCGAATTCAAACACTGTCTAGAATTACCTTTATCTTCTCCTCTCACAACCCAAACCCATTCACGACCATGGAGAGAACAAAGAGTGTTTTCAAGATAGCATGGACAAAGTTTGCTAGAAAAAGCAAAGAAGAGTCTAAAGACTTCAATTCATCAAAGCAGAGCAATTTTGATAAAGAAATTTTTGAGAAGTCATGGATTGGAGATGAATCTTAAGAAACAGTTCATAGTATCTTTAAAGATAAAGATCAAATAATAGAATGGATTTATAAAGAGATATTATGTTCATAGGATGTGCAAAGATTGGCTTTGAAGGATATAAGAATCATCATAATATAAGCCAAATGGCCCAAAGCTTAACTCGACAACATTTGGAGGCTAATACAGAGAAAGTAGACAAGAAGAGCAGAAGCCACAGCAGCAGCACCCCTTCCCCCCTCCAAAAATTTAGCTTCTCCAATGTGACCTTTCAGAAAGTAATGGATGCGTGCCTACACATAATTCCAAAATTTTTTGAAGAATCATAATCGAGGTCCACCCCAATCCTTCTACCCCATCCGTTTCTTTCATCCATCCATCCTTGTTGCACTTCTCACAATCTAATTCTACCTCTTTCTTTATTTCTATTGTACTCAAATAGCTTTGCTTGTAACTCTGTTTGTAATGAAAGGTAATGGAATGTTTTCCAATTTTTATTTTTGAGTCCTCTATGTTGATGCACCTAATGCCACAAGCTCTATAGCTTCCCAACCATACACAATTTGCCCTATACATACAAATAAGCCATTTATTTACAAAGGAAATGTTGTCAAATTCACATGAAATCAATAAAGTATAATTTCTGGATACTATGGTTAGTCCATTGACATGCCTCAACCATATTTATTTTGTATATGACATGATCAATACTTAAATACCTCTAAAATAACTCAATTAAGTCTTTAATTCAACTAATTTATGGCTTATATAGCCTATACACAATTTTCCTAGTTAACCCAAACTAGGTCATAGTTGAATATCCATTTCCACAAGTTTCAATCACCCTATACAAATCCCAAAACATCATAATTCTGATATTAATCAATTTCCCCATGTTAATTTTACAAAACTCATAAAAAAGTAACTATTTACAAAACCCTAATAAGCCAAAAATCATGATAGCCAAGGCCAAACCACTCCCAATTCATGGTAATTAACCCATTACTCACTTTCCCCATGATTACTCATATTAGTTTCTTCGAAAAATCACTTTTTAGAAAACTATATAAAACCCTAGTTTATAAATATCAAATTTCTGGATGATATAAGGTAGCTTACCACCAATTTCAAGTGTGGTTGTTTAGCCACGAACAAGGATCCATGCCCAAATTCCAAGTGGTTCCCTCCAATCACAAAAAATTAGATCATCTCCCTTTTCCCACCATCCAAATAGCCAAAACCCAAGTGGAGAGGCATGCCAACTTGATTACCCATCTTAATCCCCATGTTTTCTAGCAAAATTGATGAAAAATGGGGCATAACGGAGTTAGGGAAGGAAGAACGATGTTAAGGGACAAAATGAGATGAACTAGAATGAAAATGGAATGGGTTTGGGTTTAAAAAGTTGGATTTTTTGGGTACTCTGGTGCACCATCGAACCTATGCCATGGCACAGCCTTATTAACTGCCAAAAATTCCAAATCTCTAAAGCCATGCCGTTACAGGGGATTTCTATGCGATGGCATGGGTTTACTATGCCACGACATGGACTTTCTGAATGCCCCATTCTGTCCATGCTGAAGTCATGTCGCAGCAGGGGATTCTTGTGCCATGGCATGGACCTATTGCCCCACTTTTTGACTTGTTCTAAACTTTGTGTTTCCCACTTTTTCTCTCATCCATTTTCATTAAACTTTTAATCCTTTCATTTTCCATTAATCCCTTCCATAGTCCTCTAATAATGTTCATTCAAGTAATTAAGTCTTGTTCCCAAATTAAAGCAATAATCCATTCATTACAAGGAACTATTCAAATTTAGAATTTTTATTTATACAATTCATCAATGATCCCATTTCACATAAAACACTTCCAACATCATAAAAATCACTTCCCACACATCACAAACATGAAACAAAATATGTTCATACCATTCACTACTACTTCATTTGAGGTCAATTATTAAAAATCACCTATTTTCTTTTTACCGATCATTTTCTACCATAAGTAACTCATAGGCCATTTTCATTTCAAATTGCATTCAATTCTCAATCCAATGCTCCACACACATTACCATACATATGATGACAATTTTAGGCCATTCATATTCATCATAAACATGCTTTTGCTTAATTTCACTACTTAAGTTCTTTTGTTCTCATTGACTTTATATAGCTAAAAATTGTAAAATTTATCAAATTCAGAAAGTAAACTCTACCCATTTTCAGATTAGTAGACTTCAAACACCACAAGTGTTACACTATAGTAATTTACTATCGCACAGTTATTATAGTGCTCAGTCTAAAGTCCATGTTTGAATTTACTATCTGCAGTTACTATAGCCATGTCTAAACTTGGTTTTATGCCCTAAAGTTACTATAGCAAATCACTGTAGCTATTTACTCTAGCAACTGCGAACAACGTCTTTTGCTTCCCTTTTTCTTTCTCTATTTTACATGAAATTAGCAATACATCATTAGCTTAATTCAAGTCATAAATAAGTTTTGTTAATCATCAAAACCAAACCCTTTGGGTCAACAGCATTGACTGTTGAAGGTAGATTGAGGTAGATTGTAAGAAGGAATAGTGTTGAATTGTGAAGATTAGGTTGTGCATACAACTTGTTTGTGGAAAATTCAAAGGACGATAGTGCTTTGTGCATGAGGTGTTTGTAGAAACTTTCTAAGAGATTGTTTGCTTTGATATGTGTAAGGCTGATTATTAGTGTTGGAAGCAATTAAACAGTGGTTGAACATTGTTCTTTGTGTGAAGATAATTTGTTGATTTGGGTTAAAAAAATTCAGTGTTTGAAGAGTGTTTGAAGAATGGCTCCAAAGTGACAATGAGCTTACACCCAAAGTTTCTCAATTCATCCCACCTTTGTGCATGATAGTGCAATGAAAATATTCAAAAATTCCATAGTTAGAAAGAAATGCATACAAGAGAGGGGTTTTGAAAACCTAGTGGGATCCTTCTACACTATCATTAGGGATCAGAGTTGGGAAGAATTTACTAAGTTACCAGGTGCTGCTTTTGTCTCTATCATCAAAAATTTTTAAGCAAATGCAAGAGAGTAACAAGGATTGAAGGCATTAGTGAGAGGGAAGTTAGTTCCTTTTGATAAGAAGACAATCAATCAGATGTACCAACTGCTTGATCTAGACGAAGATGAATATTTTGGTTTGATGGAATAAGGACCCAACCATAAGGAGATTATTGAATCTCTGCTAGGCCAGGAACTTAGTGGAAAGGTCTGAAACTTTTGTATTCAATTTTCCTACATTAGGCTTAAAGACAGAAGGAAAAATATGGCATTAGTTTATCTCTACTAAGTTGCTCCCTATAAATCACTTCACTAAAGTCATAAAGTAGAGAGCGGTGCTTCATTATGCCATTTAGACAAGCCTCTTATTGATGTAGGCAGAGTAATTGAGGGAAGTATTATGCATACTTTTTCGGGATTGACACATATATGTGATTTTGGACATCCATCCTTGATACATGATCTATGCTTGCAAGCAATAGTGGCTATAAGTCCTAAAGAAGAAATCCAGCACCTAAGGCCACCAATCACTCCTGACATGATTAGGAAGCTTGCAAAGAAGGAGGAAGCTACAAAAGAGGGAGCAGGCACTTCTCATGTACCAAGATTGTCATACAGATACCCAAGCTTTTCACATCCAAGTACATCTCAACAACGAAGAAGTGCACGATCTGCCAACTTCAAATTGGAAATTTCAAACTTGTGCAATCAAATGTCTGAAATACAAAACATTTTAGAGCAGCCAAAACAATGCTAGAAGTCCATGAATAAAAGATTTGAATAGTTTTTGGTTAGGCAAGAACAACAGTTTGATTACATGGTGCAATTCAATTTCCAACTATGCTATTAACCAAGGACCAAGTCAAGTTCAATTTCCTCATCCTCTGAGATTTACCCCCTATTCACTGGCTTATGCACCCGAGTAGTCGAATGATGATGAAGAAGACAATTGAGTACACTCCATTTTGGGAAGTTCTCAAGCTTGCTCTCTTCTTTCACATTGAGGATGATGTTGTTTTTAGTTTGGGGGGTATGGGTGTGCTTTTCTTGTGCTTTTCAAGTGTTTTTTTTTGTATTGTTTCATAAAAAAATTATGTGTTTTTGTGTTTGTGTAGTTCTCTTGAGCATTGTTTAGGTTTGTTTGATTGACGCCAATGACACGAATGTAATGAATGAGTATAGGTTTTGGAAAATAAAAGATGTATGCTTAGTTTGCGTGCTTTACTTGAATACTTGTTTAGCTTTACTTAAGATTTTTTATACACTTGAACACATATCCATGTTTGTTTAATCACTTAAGTACTGAGAGAAGATTCATGTGATTGTGTAGACATGACTTATTTGAACTCTATAACTTATTTTAATCATTGTTTAAGTTGAAATTTTAGATGATAAATCACTAAGAAAATGATTTAGGCATTCTTTGATCAGTTTGAGCCTTTCAAGCTAACCTAGTAGATTCATGTTACTAATATCCCCATTGAAATTTAATAAAAGAATGACATATGAAAAGCATGTTATAGACCACCATAGGGTTTCTTTCTTTAGCTTATCATCTTAATCCTACTGAGCCTATAAAACCATGCTTGACCTATTAAGAGACATATGTTATGCACATAGTTGTTAGAAAGGTATAAAAGAGTAAAAGAAGATAAGTTTGGGGGTGGTATATATATATATATATATATATAAGAATGCCAAAAGAATAGATAAGGGAAAAAAAGAAAGAATTAGAAAAGGATTCACTATTCAATTCGACGGATCACATCCCAAAAGGAAATCAGAAGAAAACAAGTTTGGGGTGTGGTAGTAATATAGCCCACTAAATAAAATAAAAAATAGAGAATGAAGTCAAGAGAGTAATGTGAACTTGCATTTGTTTGTCTCTTACTTGGAGAATATTTTATCCTTTTCTTTGTTAGCTAAACCAAGGCCCTATTACAAGCTTAAAAAGATCTATTGATTCTTGGTGATGAGTTGCTAATATTAGTGGAGAATGATGAGAAAGATGAGCTTATGGAGTTTTGAATCCAAAAGTCAAACATGTTCTATTAGTTGCATAAATTCATCTAAGTCACAAAGGGATTGAATGATAATGGCCATATCTTTTACACACATATGAGGAATCAAGAGTGAGTTACAACAATGTTTGAGTTGAAATTCTACATAGCATTCTAAAATTTTCTCTTAAGCTATATGTATATGAAATCTTTTGAGGTCACTAAGAATTGAACTTGATCAATGTTTACGTTGATGTTTTCTTTAAATTCTTTTGTGGTTTATGCTGAGTGTTAATTTTGATTAGTTTTGTTTTACTCAAGGAATAACAAAATATTAAGTTTGAGGGATTTGATAAGTGAATTTTATTCACTTGTGTTATGTGTCTTTTGAGCTTATTATTGACTTGTTCTTGAGATTCTTAGGTGGATCTTATGTGTTTGTGGGTTGTTTATAAGATATTAGAAGTTGAAGAAAAGAGGATAAAAACAAAGCAAAATGTAAGAGTAAAAAATAGTCATGAAATGGACTAGAAGCTAAGGAATACAAGTTGTTAGAAAAAGGTTTGGGTGACATATTGCCCAATCCGGGCTTCACAGCGCCCATGACATTGCTTTGAAGATGCTAGGAGACAAAAATGTTGGCACTACAATGCCCACATTATTTCCATGAGATGAATTTTTGTTAGAAACTTGGGCACTACAATGCCAAGGTCATTGTTTAGAGGAGAAGAGGGACAGAAAGTTGGGTGCCATAGCACCCAATCAATGTGGATAGCTCATGTATTTTTAGCAGTTTTTCCTAATCTATGTGGAGTTGCACTTAAACCCTATTTTGGGGTTATATAAAGAATTTTTTACATAAGAAAGAGGGATTTTTGGCAAGGGAAGCAAGGGAGCAAGGGAAAGTGAATAATCAAATTTTGCAATATGCTAACCATGAAGAGTATTCTTTCTGTTTTTTTTCATGAACTAATTTTCTTTTTTAAGGTATTGATGTACTTATTTTACTTCTCATTGTGTTGATTTAGGATTTTTTATTAAAAAAAGCTATCCTAATTCGAATTAGTTTAATCAATTCTTTGTGGAATCTATCCTGGTTTTTGAACATTACACTCTAGTATACACATGCACTTGTGAGGAATTAAAATTTGACCATCACCAACTAATTTCTTAACCTAAGCTAGCCTAACCAAAACACCCAAATCCTCACAAAAACCTCTAGCTCCTAAACCCTAACCACTACCTCAAAGCTAATCCCTATGACCAAAGAAGAAGTTAGTACCAAAATGCAAGCAAATATTGTTATAATCCACTCATTCCATCTAGAAAGGAACTAGCTCTCACATTATCTACTCCTCATACCCTGAGCTTACTGAAAAATCCTATAAAGAAAGGATCAAACTCATTTCATCACCCAAATTCAAACCAACTTTCCCTACCAAAATGTTGCATTCTCCCAAACTAAATTCACCTAAACCTACATCTGTGAAACCACAACAAACTACCTCAACCAAAACTTAACTCCATCCTCATCCTCATCCCCATCCCCAAAACCACTTAAATAGGACCAACAAGACCAACCCATCTATCATACCCTTTCATCCTCCTCAAACTCAACTCCCAAAACATCACTCAAACCTGAACCCTCTACTAAATCACAATCCTCTAAGCCTATTTACATGCCTTTTGAAGAATACCAAGCCAAAAGGAATACTAACTTAAAAGCTATCCAAAGAGCTACAACAAATCTCAAGAGTGACATTGGCTCTCATGAAATTCATTGCCCATTTTTGAATTGAGTTGATAAATCTTATACAAATAGGATTAGATTCATCCCAACCCCTCTTTCAATCCTATGACCTCCTCCTACACCCAAGGGATCCACAATCCTTGTGGTTCCTCCCATATAAGTTAGAGCCACCCAAGAAACCCAAGTCTTAGATACATTTCTTTTGGAAAAAGATTCACCTCTTCTTGCTCAACCACCTAAAAGAAATGTGAGAAAGACTGCAACACTTAGAAACCTAGAGAACCCAAACCCAAGACCTCTCCCAACCTAAACTAATTACAATATCTAGAATAAGAAAACACCCTATTGCCAAAACCTACTAATTCAAACCAACCCAACCAATATTCAAGCAACTCCCTCCATTGAACATGACCTATTGCAAACTCAATCACTTATAATCAAACTTCCTGTGTCCAAATCTAAAGGGCCTTCCTTCCAAAACTTACCCAAGCCTCCCTCTCAAACCACCACCTCAGCCCTATCCTCTACCTCAACCTCCTCCTTTACCTTCACCCTAAAAAGAGTACCACTCAAGCCATAAACTCTGCTAGTTTCTTGTCATTCTGAAGTTCTCTCTAAAATTTCTTTTCTTCTTATATGAAATTAATTGTAACAATGTTGTACTATTTTTTTCAATTATGAAAACCACTCACTTTATATGAATTGATGTTTTCACTATAATTCATGATGTGTGCTTAATAATCATTTCACTTGCATCATTACAATGTTAAGGAAAAAAACCCATGTACTAAAAAGAGAAACGTAGGAGTTAATTCCAAGCTTTCCCACACATATTTTTTATTATGATAAAAAGGGAGAGAAATAACCCAAGTAAAAGTGTTCATTTCTTATAAAAATCAAGGAAAATTGAAAATAAGAAAAGGGCCTATACTCAGGGGAAGAGATACAAGTACTCCCCTCTTAGGATACCTAATTAGAAATCAAAACTTTGGAAAAGGAGAAGTACAAATGTTCTTTCCTAAAAGAAGAATGCATATACTTAAAGGGAGTATGAAGTATGTTGGAGTATAATTAAATTTTTGAAGAATTGATATGAAAAATTTATGAAACTGAGTTGAGTATTAATATAAATATGAAGATGAGGTTGGTAATGCATCAAGGTGTGTTAAATAAGTGATTTAATTGAGAGAAAGTTGAATTTAAATAGGTGGAGAGTCAGATGTGTGTATATTCAAAAATATTAAATTTTATTATAAAAAAATTATGAAAATGGATGGAATATTCATATTAATGTGAGAATGAGAAGGATATACATTAACCAATGATTAATAGGTGATGAAAAATTGAAAAATGCATGTAGAAGGGTGAGATACTGAGTGTGCCGGTAAATTCTAGAAAATTTTAGTTTAAATCAATCTTAATTAAGAAAAAAATAAACAAAAATATGTAAATGTCATGTTTAATGAATGATAAATTAATATTAGTATAGATTTCTGAAATGGGTAGCCTATACATGTTAAAAACAAGGATTAATGCAAGTTTGAAAAGTTCAAGAGAGTGCATGTGCATTGAAGCAAAATAGGCTGCAAACTATCATAACAATTAGCTTATAAATAAGCAATGCAACTCCATTTCTTCCTTATCTCCCTTGTGTAACCCCTGCCCATGCCTTCCCTTGCTCATGTTGAGCCTATCCCATCTCCCAAAATTCACAACTTCACCTAGTATGCTTAAAAGGGTTGGAAGCAAACTTCAAGTGGTGGAAATTGAAATTGAGGGTTATGGTTTTCCTATTGGATTAAGCTGTGGTAGCTAGCTTAGTTAGGAGAATAATTCCTACAAATGGGACCCACTAGGGAAAGCACAAAATTCAGGTATGGAAGTTGTTGATTTAAGTTGATAAACATGCTTATGGAAAGAATTCATGGAGATCTTGTTAAATTTATGTTGTAAATTATTTTGGTAATTAAGGTCTACTGTAAATTTTCCCAGATGGATTAGGGACTATAATTAGTGTTATTATAGAGTGATTAAGGTTTAATTTAGTTCAGCTAAGGGATGATTAAAACAAAAATAAAAATCAATTAGGATAGAATTAAGAATCAAATCGAATAACCTACTGTTCACTTAATTTTAGGGGCTAGAATTATATGATTTAAACATGATTATTGGGCCTGTTTGTAGGGGATTAATTATGGTTTAATCAATGCTTTAATGGGGCAGTTAGTGGGCCCAAAAAAATGGCAATTTGATGATGAAATTAGGTGGATAGCAAGGTTGTAGAATAGAGTATTTAAATGGGTTCGTTGGTGAATTTAATTATAAATTTATTATACATAGGGCTATAACTGTGGAGGATGATTAAGATATAATTAAGGGGTTTGTCTCAAAATTAAGTGGTAGTGCAAATTATAGACCAAGTGAGGTAAACAGGTGTTTGAAATGCATTTGATTTGGACAGTTACATTTTGAAATTTTGGGCACAAATGTTAAATGTATTCTAACATGTCATATATTGATTTAAATGTGCTGTATTTGCTTCATTTAATCATGATTTATATCCTCCTTTATCATGTGTTGGTTTCATTGAAAAAAAAGTGAAAATAGATTGAAAATTGTACTAAAAATGTAATTGATACATTGAAATATTATGCTTATCAATTACCCCTTTTTAGCTTGATTAAAACACTATAAAATGATGTTATTTTGTAAATATAAAACTATGGGATTGTTTTATATATGTTAAAATATAAATCTACAAATTTTCATTAAAACATTCGATCTTTTAATGGGCCAAAAAAATCTAGGAAATAAATACCCAGAAATTAGCCCAATTCGCTATTTCACCCAATTTTCTGTGTTTTTTATAATTTATTTTTAATTTAATAAATTTAATGTATTTGACTTGATATTTTTCCACAAGGTTAATTATATTATTTTGAACCTACAAAAAGTTTTTGAATTGAAACATGAAACAGAGCTAAAACAATTTGGCCCATTTTTTTTGGATTTCCATATTTTATTTTTAATTTGCTAGATTTAAAGTATTTTAATTTTAAATTTTTATAATGTTTTATTTATAATATTTAGAGCCTAAGAAAAATTTGGGGATAAACATAGTTGTAGGAATTGAGATATAATTTTTAGAATTTATGTATAAACTCATTTATGGTTAAATCTTGGCGATTGGTTAGTGTATTTCATTGTCTTGATAAGAAATTATCATGCGGATTTATGTATATGATATATGTGATGTGTATGTTATGTATAGGTTGAATAGAACATGGATTTGGAGAGTTAAGTTTGAGGACTTCAGAGTAATGGAAGGACTCCTTGTGTAGGGTAATGGAAGGACTCCTTGTGTAGGTAAGTAGGTGTACTTGTATGATTGCATTAATGGTTGAAAGGATGGGATAGTGCATATCCCATTGTACTATAATGGGCTTGTGTGTTTTGGATTTAATAGTTATTAAGGGATAATAAGTATCTTCTGACTATTTTGTTATGATGATTTAATAAGAAAGTGATGCTCCATGATTGTCCTTATGTATGAATGCTTAAATATATGATTTAGGGATATGAAATTATCCCAAAAAGGCATGAATTGATGTGAGTGTTCTATAATATGGATTCAAATAGTATACTCAATTCTTATATATTGGAATGTGGCCATGCCTAGATGGCATGGATTGTTATATATATATATATGATGGCTTGCAATCATGGATGGATTTTGGGATGCCTGATGGATCCTTGGTTTGTTAATTATTTCATGATTTCACACCTACTTACTGAGTTGGCCTAGACTCACACCTTTTGATTCTATTTTTTTTAGTTGATAGGTCAAGACTAGAGAAAAGACAAGGTTATTATGGAAGCATAGCAGTTGAATGTATGCTTTTAAAATTATATTAAAATTGGAAAATTTTCATCTTATGTACATATGTGATTGTAATTAATTCATGTCTACTGATGTATATCATGTATTAAAAATTTGATGATGAATCATTGAAATTTATGGGCTTGTTAGTGTAATAATGGAATATGATGTGGATGATGTATGGGCACAGATATGTATGGTGGAGAAGTGAATGCATTACCATCATGATGCAGCCATGGTCCTAGGAGGGGCTTGTGGAGTTAGGGGTGGTGTGAAGGTGAATTAGGAAGTGTTTTATTTGTTATTTCTTAATTTTAATTGAGAAAATATATTATCACAAATGTTGAATGCTTGTATCCTAGGTGGATAGCCCCATTTTTAGGGGAGACTCTATCAGATTTTCTATAGAAATTAAGTCAACTAGAAATGTATCAAAGCAACCCCACCCTGGAAGTGGAAAAATCTCATGTATATTTGTAGTGTAAAATGAAGTAACAGCCCCGGAAGGGCAAGGCATTACATTCTAGTGTTGCAGAACTTAAAATGATAAATACAAATATAACACAAAGGAATCAAGGAAAACAAGGCACAATCATGTTAAAGGACTAAACTTTAGAAAAGAACACTCAAATTAGTCCCAACACACTATAAATCAAGTCAAGATGGAAGAAACATTGTAAGTGCCAAGTCTTTACACAAGTTTGCATTATAGAGGATATCACAAAGGAAAAGTATCACCTTACAGAGGCCTCTAGAAGAATCTAAAAATGAGTTAAAGTTGTATGTTCTTCTTATAGAAGAAGAATCTAAAAACGAGTTCAATTGTAAGTTCTTCTTCGAGGATATCACAAAGGAGAACTTCAAAATGACAGAAGTCTATGAACTAGCCATTAGAAATAAGAGTTGTTATAGATGACAGAGGAGAGAAAATCTTTATCTCCACACAAATCTATCATTATGCCTAGCAATGGAAATTTCTAATAAATGAATTATATTCAATTATATCTAGTATTGAATAAGCTTATTTATTAATCGTTGAGGATTTATAAGTTATTCATTTGTTTGGATGGAGGAGAAATGGAGCCAAATCAAGGTCTAAGATTGCAACTCAAAGATGGAAGAATGACTACAAGAAAAAGCATGAAGGAAAGTGGGTAGCAAGGTTGGCACCACGGAGCCCAACTTAATCAGAGAACCACCATGCAAGCAACAATTTTGGTGCCGCAGTGCCAGACGTGAATTGCATGTTATGAAATTTTGCTCCTCAAATTTGCATGATAAAACCTGGTTTTTTGCTAGGTTTTATGGGACTTTTTGCTAGGGCTTTAAGAGGTCTTTTACTAGGGTATTTACGAGCTTTTTTGTGGAAGAGAAAAAGATTGGGGATTTTAAAGATCAAGAGCAAGAGCAAATTTAAGGATTGGAAGCCTAGTTGAAAGGGGAAGATCTTAAGTTTTCTTTATTTCAATTGCTTTCTTTCTTTGTATCATGGATTTTATTTTGGGGATTTAAACTTTGATGATGTGGAATGATTATTTGGTTTATTTATGCTCCATCATGAGTATCTAATCTTCCTATTTTAGAGGGGAGATGGATTTTATGCAAAATTCATGGTATAATCAATGAATTGCTTGATTTTTCTTGCCATTAGTTTATTTGTGACGTCTTGAGATTAATGCATTCAATTTATTGGTCATTTATTGAATGATATAGTATTTAGGGTTTGACATTCAGGAGAAGTAACCCCGAATAGGATCTAGGCATCACAACATAAATTCATAGATGACTCGGGAGAACTTCTAGGCTTTATGAAATCATTCTAGAGAATCCTAAATCTTGAAGCATACCTAATGTTCTGATTTTTATAGGAATATCAAAATTATAATGTTAGAAATAGATACTTGACTTGGCACTCAGGAGAGGGAGTTGAGTGTTGTTGCAGTTTTTATTTATAATCCAATGGAATGATAATTTGGGAATATGTTGACAACACCATGAATGAAGCATAAATGAAATCAACCTTCTAGAGTTTTCATACATTGATTTATTTTATTCAAAGCTATCCATTTCATTTGCTATTTAATTATTCCTTATTTTTGGTTATTCAGATAAAGTTAAGATTATTCATAATGATAGCTAATGAGAAATTAAAATATAAAATCCCTATGAAAACGACACTCATTCATCACTATATTATAAAACTTGATGTTGTACACTTGTGGTATAATTTGAAGTAAACAATTTCTCACAAACAGATTGATAGAGGAGATCATAGAGGTCTTCAAGAGCATTTTAGTTAATAAGTTTTTTTTATGGAAGAATTGTAAGTTCTATAGAGATCTAACATTAACACTAGAATGTTTTATACAAATTTTTGTATGATCAATTCAATGGCTAAAATCTCAACATTTGAATTTCAAATGGCTATGAATCCATCTAAAACTAAATCTAAAAGCATACATTGTGCAGTTAGATTAGAAGAGAATTTTTCTTCCAAAGGTGTCTTCACTCCACTACACTACAACTTGATTCCAATCTTCAAGTTACATCCATAGCACATCAAAGGAGTTTGAAGAATGTATTTCACCTTGAGTAATTTATTTATCTACTCATTCTTTGATTATGTACAACTAGTCTATTGAGAGGCAAAATCTCTATAGAAACTTTTCTTTAGTTTTCACACTTTGAGAAGTGTCTTTCTCCAAGTTGGGTGACTTGCAATGAATATTTGATATAACAAGAGTTTGTTAGTGAACTTTAGGAAACCAATAGTGTGTGGAAAAGTGTTTTAGTAGAATCTAAGATAGGGATTGTCTTAAAAAAATGGAATAGAAAACTACCTTGGGCTGAACCACTATAAAATCTTTTGTGTACTATTGTGCTTTTCTTCCTAATCATTTTTGCATAATTTAATTTGGATAAAAATTATGAAACTCTAAATTCATATGTCCTAATAGCACAAAGCCTAGATATATCTGGGGGACACCTGTGCCATAAGTTGCTTCCATACCCAACAATATCCCCTGCTGTCCCTGCAACTACCCTTGGAGTCAAACCTATGATGTCGCTTTGATACTAGGATTAGGATTAAGCCCCTTAACCTAGTTCTCCCAAAAGCTCGAGCTGTCAGGGAACAGAGACTTAATCCATATAAACTAATACCATAGAGCCTAGGCATATCTTGTGTAGCTAGTGAGCATGGGGGGCTTCACAAGGCATTGATGCCTTGGCAGGTGGGGTAGTCAGTCCCCTAACACTTGAGCCCATACGAGGGTATTGATCCTAACCCTCTTTAATTAGCTTGATTTTGATGATGAATGTAATCAACAAGTTTTGATAATGAGCAAAAATAAATGAGTGAGATATTTAGCTACTGACAGTTACATTCCAAAGTGTGTAGTGATACATGTATAAAACAGATTAAAGGAAGTAACCTCAAATGTGTGGATAATGTATACAAGTTTACATCAAAGACAAGATACATGGTTAATTTATAAAGAAAGAAATTAGTGAATGCTCAAGTAAAATAACTTTGAACTCAGAAAACAATTTCAGATATATTGGAACATGCCTAAAATCATGAGGAACCAACTTAGAATACAAAGAAACTTAGAAGTGTTGAACCAAATGGTGTATATGGCAAACAACTAAGTTTTGATGATGAGCAATAACATATGAGTGAACATTTGTATTTTTGACTATTGTGTTCCCAAGCATTGCAAAAATAGATATAAATATATAGGAAACAACTCAAATATAGTGGACAACATATACAGAGAATACATTAGCAAGCAAAATCCATTGATGGAAAGAAGCAAGAATGCTCAGAAAGAATAGCACTGAAACTTTGAAAATATTTGTAGCTATAAAGCTCAAGCCTCAATGAGTGATCGAATAAATCTTTTACAAATTAAGTCAGTATCTAAGACCATCTGTCTAAGAAAGATTCAAACAAATCATTCCATAGACAAGTCAGATAAACTGCTTATAGTCAACATTTGTCCGCAACACAAAGACGAATTCAGTTTGCAGAAGCAGAGATGAAATGGAGTTGAACTAAAATAAATTAAGAGCTAAAATGGAGTCAAATTATTCAAGCATTTATCTCTAATATAAAGTCAATTTGTGACTGAATAAGATCAAGGACCTTGTTTGCAATCTTCTACAAAAGACATAGAAGACAAAGTAGAAGCATCACAATAGTGACAGAAGAACAACTTTGTTGGCCGTCTTCATTTACAAGTTCGTTTGCCACTTAAAATAGACAACTGATCAGATGACCACTGAAGAAACGAGTCATCTATGCCTCAACGATTTGTCTGTTACTTCTAACAGATAACCCATCATACAACTAACTAAAAAGAGGATTCGTTTGTGCCTCGTAGCTTCATTTATCAATTATGATAGACAAATCATCAGACAAACCATTTGGAAGACTTCATCTATAGCCAATAACTTCATCTATCATAAGTGATAGACAAACTATTTGTCTATCACTTATAATAAACAAATCATCAGACAAACCATTTGGAAGACTTCATCTGCAGCTTGCAACTTCGTTTGTAGATCTCTACAGACAAACAACAGACAAAGTCATTTTGTCTACCATGAAGAAGCCTTATCTGTGCCAACAAGAGTCATCTGTTACTTATAATAAACAAACTGACAGACAAAGCAACATAATTTGTTGAAAGCTACTTCATCTGGTGAAAGAAACTTCATCTGCTAATAGAACTTCATCTGATGAGCAGTAAAGAGAAGAACTTTGTTTGTGCTTCTACAATTCATCTGTCACTTATAGCAAACAAACTTGAAGATGAAGTCAAATACTACAACAATCTTGGATAAATTTATATAGACCAAGTTGTCTATTATGTGAATCTACTCAGAGCCAATTTCTCTATTACTTACAAGAGACAATCCAAGATTTGATCAGACAAAGTCCTCATAAAATATAGCTGAATCTCTATCTCATATCATAACAAGTAGAAGCCACTTGTACCATACATTACTAACTATAATCTCTGTCAAACTCTCATTCGGAATAGATTCTATTAAACAAACTGGACAAATCAAGCTTGGCTGAAGATGGAAAGAAATTCAAAAGAAAGCAATCTACACTCTGATAAAGGTTACAACCTTCAGAGGTTGCATCCCTTCAAGGTTAATGGGCATCTTTACAAAATAATGAAAGAGTCAGTCATGCAGAAAAGTCTTTATTCAGTGTTTGCTAAAACCAAAAAGGCATCTTCTTCAGAGATGGTGCTATAGACTTTCCAACTACAATGAGTTTATCAAGAAGACAATTTTTCAACAAGAGAAATTAAAATGGTCTTCAACATTCAAAGAAAGACAACTACCTCCAACAGACAAAAATTTTTGAAGCAATATAAAGGTAGTATAGTGTCAACAAAGAAGGTTGAGGAAGTTGAGAGAAAAATAGGAACCAAGCTTAAATGAGTAATATCTCTCACGTTGGGATTATTGTATGATTTTAATGACAACAAAACTTCATTTATGCTAATGATGCTTCTAGTATAGGAAGCTTAAAATACAGAAAGATATGCTTGAAATGTATGCACTTCTTAGGAATATCATTTGTGCAAGCACATACATCATACCATGGATCATATGCTAAATGTGCCTTAAAGAGATCTTTTTGAATGAAAAAGAATGAGGGGCTAAATGAGCTTATAGATAATAAATCATAATTTAAAGTATATATTCATGCTTTACAATTTATGCAAATTTCTTATGGATAATTGTATTGTGACTTACAATGAAAAATGTCAAGCTAACAATGTGGCAAAAGTGTAGAAATTTTCAAGTTCCAGGAATTAAGAAAAATGAGCATAGAAAGCATATTCCATGATGTCAAGGCTTAAGCAAGTAAAGAAGCAAAAGACAAAGTGTTGTAACAGAAAAAGTATGAATGAAAAGGACTTGGTTATTTCCATTCGTCTGTCAAAGTGGAAGATTATATCTGACAGATGCAAGATAGTATGCATACAACAGACTTCTCTATTATAAACAAGCCATAGTTAAGCCAATGGTCATTTGATGAGAACAGATAAAGGCTGAAGGAGTGAAGATCTTTTAGCAAAACAAAAACTTCATCTACCATCAACAAACACAATAGAGAAGCAAGAATCATATGGAAAAATGGAGACTTCATCTATCACAAGTGAGCCAATATTATCTATTGTCGACAAACAAAGCGGAAGAAGCAAAGACCGTTTGGCAGAGCAAAGAATTCATTAGTGATTGTCTGCTATTAACAAACAAAGCGAAGAAATATTCCATTAGACGAAGGTGTGAAGAAAACCCATCTGCGATCCAACATTTTGTCTGTTACTTACAATAGATAAACCCAACAGACGAAACACTGAAGCAACAAGACATCTATGCCTCTATGAGCTACAAACAAATCACAAGACAAAGAACTTAAATAGTTGATTCATCTAGCAGCAATACAAAGGATGATTCGTCTACCACTTACGAAAGACAAAGATGAAGGAACTTTGTCTTATGGACAACTAGATAGATGCTTCATCTATCGTAAGTAAAAGATAAGCAACAGTCCAAACAAATCATTGGTCTTCACCCAACATTAATAATGATCTTTCTATATTGATGAAAGAGGTAGGCATTATAATAATACCTTAACCAGAGCTGATCGAGAAACCAAAAATCATCTTCTCCAAGGTCGGCACTGCAGACATTCCTGCATACAAGGATTAAGCAGAAGTTAGAGGATTCAAAATATACCAATCAGAATGGTCTTCTACATTAATGCTGCCCATCTGCCTCTATTCTCTGCATTCAATGAAACCCATCTTCTCCAATAATCAATCTTTTAAGAAAATCTATTTAAGGAGATGTGCTGGGATGTTTCAGAAGAGGAAGGAGTTGAAGAAGAAAAAGGGATTAAGCCTAACACCTCCCATAAATCTTTGCATCCCTAGGCCAAGAATTTAATCTTCAAATATCATTAAAGAGCTTTAACCTTCTATTCATTCAAGGCCTACTTCTTCAAATACATGTAGGAAAGATCTTTAACATTACAAGGAGATTATTCAAGGATCAAGTCTTCCCCAGTGATGATCAAAGAAGCTTGAGGGTCATAAGTGACAAAGGTGAATAAACCAATAAGAAACTCATTCAACTCTTCCAAGCATTTTCACTCCAAATGCTGCAAAGATAGAAGAGCTTCAATGCTAAATTAACACTACATCAAGGGAGGTTGAATTCAATATAATGTGCTTATTGCTTTATTATTTGTATTTGTACTTTAACTATGTGTACTTATTAGCCTGGTTAGAGGCATATTCATGTACACAAAATACCTACAAAGGTAAATTTTCTGGTTAGGTCATGAAACTAGAGTTATGCCCCCTAGAGCTGGAATTTAGAAGAGTGTCAGGGACACTAGTTTACACCCGCTAGAGCTGGAATCCAAAAGAGTGTCGAGGACACTTCTTTATGCCCCTTAGAGCTGGGCTCTAGAAGAGTGTTGAGGACACTTATTTACACCCCCTAGAGCTAGAATCTAGAAGAGTGTTGGGGTCACTATTGTATTTCCATTGTACGGGGTATAATAGAACCCAAGGTACAATGAGTATGTGCTCTTGGAAGAGTCGATATAGGGACCGGGTTCCCGAACCACTATAAAAATCATGTTGTTTGTGTATGCTGATTGTGATTGCTTTACTTTCCTTGCACCTTACTGCTTTATTATTTATTTCATATTACACAACACAAAGCATGAAAAGAGGAAAAATAATCTTATAGGGGTTGAGCAATAAATTTTTATAAACCCAATTCACCCCTCTCCTCTTGGGTTAAGCCACCCTATGGGACCCAACATCTTAATTAGACTATGCTTCCTCCTAGATAATTAATCTCCGCTGGGCTGATAGATAATGGCCTAAAATTTCTATCTTAATCATATATCTGGAGTATTGATATAATGTGCTTCAATGAGTTATCACTTTATATGTACTCAAACTATGTACAAATCAGCCTAGTAAAAGAGGCAATGTAATATGCAAAATGAGTGTTGTTAATTAATTATGTGAGTTTGTAGTGAGCTCAAGAAAACCACATTGTATGAGTTATTGGTGAGCTCTTAAAAACCAATAAGTTTGTTAGTGATCTTCGAAACTAGTGAGTTTCCTAGTGAAGTGGAACCAGAAGAGTGCTGGGAATACTATGTTTATGCCCCCTAAAGCTGGAATCCAAAAGAGTGTTGTTAACACTATTTATGCCCCCTAGAGATGGAATCTAGAAGAAGCGTCCCTCCTCAAAAAAAGTGATTCAAATCCCCATTGTTTCCCTCTCCACTCTTCTTCTTGGTGTCATTTTCTTCTAGTCAACTCGCTGTCAAGAACCCTCAAGCTCCTCCACATCAAAACCCTGAAGCCTCGACTAACGGAGATGGCAGATTCAAGAACCATAGACATGACTCCAGTATCTACATCCAGCAGAGGAAGAAATAGAGAAGAATTAGAAGAGATGCAGCCACCTCACAAACTAAGGTTTCATAGAAACTGGGTTCTTGAGGTAACCTTTCGAAATAATGAACAAAGTTATCATGAGTTTTTGAGCAGGTATAACAAAAGAAAAGTATTGAAATGAAAGGTTGTTGATTTTAACTTCTTCAATGAAATGAAGATGGAAGTATGCAGTTGGATAAGTTTCCAAAGGTCGAACAAATTCATGAGTTGCAAAGATAAATGTTATTTGAGAATGGTGAAAATACTTCTTTGTAACTATGATCCTAATATAAAAAAGTCCTGGATTGGAGACAAGAAAATAAATATGTCTCCTGAAAGCATCAGGGAATGCTTAAATCTCCCCATGATTGAAATGCAGACATTTGAATGGCCAATAACCAGAAAAGAGTTATTTTCATAGCTAATAGGGATAACCATTGGGGATAATGTAAAAAGTCTTAATCCTAAGAATTTAGATGTAAATCTGATACTTGCACATTGTCCTAAGCAACAACATATATTCAAAAATTGGAAGTAAGGGTAACATTTTTGAAAGAGATATAAGGACTCTATGGGCACTTAAATATAAGAAGAAGTTAGATCTTGCCAAACCCATGTCTGAACAGCTTCATCAAGTAAAATCATTAGGGAAACATCCTCTACCCTATGTGATGGTACTGACCAAAATATTAAGAAAGGCAGTGGTGAATTTATCACATGAAGTACCAGATCAATTCAAGTACTCAAACATGATTAATAAGGTGACACTGAAAAGAATGGGAATATCCATTTCATTAGATGGTATAGTCACTAAGAAAGTAAAGAGGGCAGGACAACCAAAAAGGGTTAGGGAAGAAGAAGAAGAAGAAAGGGTTGAATCAGTTAGGGAAAAAAGGGAGGAAGTCCCCTCAACAACAGCAGAAGGAGTCAACTTATATATACAAACTGATGAAATGAATAGAGAAGCTATCACTGAAAACTTTGTAACAGGAATGATAGATGAGCTAACACAAGATTATTTCTTTATTGAAAAAAAAATAAGAATATGAAATGAAGATCCTACATCTTATGTCAAAACTACAGGAAGGGTAAGAGATGAAAAAGAAAGATCAGAGGACTATATGCATTCAACCTCAGTAGCAACAGAGGCAAAGGTAGCAGTTGCAACATCTGCACCTCACAATCCAATCTCATTCAAACAAACAAACTCATCTCCACCTAATCATCCCATTCCACAAGACCTAGAGAGAAGAGTTATCAATATTGAAACATTCTTTTTGGCTCTCAATACTAGGATGGACTCAATAGATCGAAAATTAGACACTCTAATCTCCTTAGCTAAATCCATAAGAGGTCAAACACAATCATCTCAATCCTCTCCACAATTCTCTCTAGTCCATAAAGCCAGACCTATCTCACCAATCAGGTTCCTTAACTACCCATTCACTCTTTAACTTCTATCACTCACCTTTAGTTCACATAACTCATAATTCTTCAATCTTTACATCTTCCTCACCTTGATCTCCATCTAAGTCAGTTGAAGCACTCTCTGATTCAGAAATACATCTCGCTCAAATTCTTAAAACTATAAAAACCAACTTAAAGAAAAACACTCATCTTTCATTAAGTGTTCCCCATAGTGCTACTCATCCTCATCCCTCCATTAATAGAACTAGGAAATTCACTCCTACTGAAAAAACAAAAGCACCTCTACATTCTTTTCAAATAAAAAAATTCTATCTTTCTTCTACAAAAATCCTAGAAAATTTTACTCCATGATATCTCTATTCCACCACCAATAAAACTTAGCAAGAAAATAAGATTAACTGAAGAAGAAATTAAGAAACAAATAATAAATGATCGTGCATACTCTGAATTGAAAGCTTAAAGGCAAGTTTTAGTTATTCAGATCTTCTATTCCCACACTTTGATACCCTAAATTCATAAAACTCAACATTGGTATCATTAAAGGCCTCTTCCTAAAAAACTTCAAACTAGATCTTCAAAACATAGATGAATTCATTGATAACTTCATATGAATTTTCCTAGGACCATCATCATCACCATCCACACCAACTCCTCAAATAAATAATCCCATATTTATTAAGTCAACTTCGAGAGTATCACCTCACGCTGTTCTTGATGTATTTGACACCATTTTTTTTTATCTCCTATATTATGTATATTGATAGCGCAGGTTCATGTAGATTAATACATATTTTTCTTACCTTCACCCTTCCCTGAATTTAATAATTCAGACTATTTTGAGAGGTTAAGGCTAATTGAACCTAAAGGAACTATTTCCACAAAATCAAGGATTTCACCATCCATCCTAACAATTTCTTCCTCCAGTACCTGTTCTTCTAAGTCAACACCTTCTCTTCTTGCTTTACCCAATCCACCTCCTTCCTCAATATTTAAAATTCCAATCACTAAAACCAAGAAATCCATTTCTAAACCTTCAAAAGTTGATGACCCTCAAAAAATTTTAGATATGTTAACCTTATTCCCATAAGTCACACCTTATATGAAAGAAGGATGACAAACAATGATAAAGCCAATGCCTAACGAAACCTCTTCCTTATCCATATTTAGCAAATTCTGAATTTCAACTTCGACTCAAGGTTGTCAACTACAAGGAGAGCACTGTACAACCCAAGGATAATGTTTAGACTACTAAATACATTATATTTTGATTCTGCCTATATCTTGTACATTTATCTTGCACATCAATGAAGTAAACATTCTCAAATAATGCTTGAAAATTCTCTGTTTATAGCTTTCCCATATTGCTTGAAAGTTATTCCTTGGGAATTATTTATTGTTTTTATTTTGACAAAAGGGGAGAGAAATATAGTACAAATTGAGTGAAAATAGAATAATACAGAGTAAAACTTATAGTACCTACTCAGGGAGAGCTGAGACATATGAGCTAAAATTTAAAAATAGCATACTAAACCAGGAGAAGCTAGACAAGCCAAAGCTAGATGAGACAAAGCAACTTTGTTTGGTGAAAACTATTTCGTCTAGTGAAAGAAACTTTGTCTACTAAGAGAACATTATTTGATGAGTAGTAAAGAGAAGAACTTCGTCTGCGCTTCTATAATTCATTTGTCACTTATAGCAAACAAACTTGAAGATAAAGTAAAATACTACAATAATCTCAGATAAATTTATACAAATGAAGTTGTCTATCACATGGATCTACTCAGAACCAATTTGTCTGTTACTTATAAGAGATAATCCAAGATTTGCTCAGACAAAGTCTTAAGATAAAATATGACTGAATCTCTATAACATATTATAGTGAGTAAAAGCCACTTACACTAGTTGTTGACTACACTTTCTAGTCAAACTTTCTTATGGAGCAGATTCTATTAAACAAACTAGACAAATCAAGCTTAGCTGAAGATGGAAAGAAATTCAAAGGAAAGCAATTTACACTCTGATAAAGGTTACAACCTTTAGAGGCTGCGTCCCTTCATACTTAATGGGCATCTTTCCAAAACAATGAAAGTGTCAGTAATGCAGAAAATTCTTTATCCAGTGTTTGCTAAAATTGAAAAGGCATCTTCTTCAAAGATGGCGTGGTAGGCTTTCCATCTATAATGAGTTTATCAAGAAGGCAACTTTTCAACAAGGAGAAATCAGAATAGTCTTCATCATTCAAAGAACACCAACTACCTCCAATAGATAGAAATTTTTGAAGTAATATAAAGGTAGTGTAGTATCAATGAAGAAAGTTGAGGAAGTTGAGAGAAAAATAGGAACAGAGGTTAAATGAGTAATATCTCTCAATTAGACTATGCTTCCTCCTAGATAATCAATCTCCACTAGGTTGACAGACAACGAGCCTAAAAGTTTTATCTTAATCATATATCTAGAGTATTGATATCTAGTGTGCTTCAATGAGTTATCATTTTATATGTGCTCAAACTATGTACAAATCAACCTAGTAAAAGCGGCAATGTAATGTGAAAAATGAGTATTGTTAATGAGCTATGTGAGTTTGTGGTGACCACAAGAAAACCACATTGTATGAGTTATTGGTGAGCTCTAAAAAACCAAAAAGTTTGTTGGTGATCTTTGAAACTAGTGAGTTTCCTAGTGAACTCATGATACAAGAAGAGTGTTGGGAGTACTATGTTTATGCCCCCTAAAGCTAGAATCCAGAAGAGTATTGGTAACACTGTTTACACCCCCTAGAGCTGGAATCTAGAAGAAGTGCTGGGAGCACTTTTGTATTTTTATTATATGGGATATAGTGGAATCCAAAATATAATGAGTATCTGCTCTTGGAAGAGTGTATGTCGAGACAAGGTTCCCAAACTACTATAAAAGTTTTTATGTGTATTGTCTGCTTGATTATTTTACTTTACATATAATTGTCTCATCATCACATTTCACATATTACTACACACACAATCACTTATCAAAAATAAGTATAGTTAAGAGAAGCTGAATTTGGATGTGAAGCAAACACTATGACTGAACGAATAGATATGAAAACCACATATATGTTACATCACAACTTCTCCTTAGTTCATTAATTTTTATTTTGTCATAATTTTTATATGCTCAATTCACCCCTCTCCTCTTGAGCTATCTATTACATGGGACCAATAAGAAGGTCCAAAATATGAAGGCTATAGTTAAAGATAATCAAGTTTGAAATGATTTCAGAAGTTGTTTCAAACATGTGATCCAAGCTTCCAAGGTCAAACTACAGTTGAATGATATGTCTGGCATCAAACATGAGCCTTAGAATGACTTTAGAAGTATTTCAAAAGTGTTAAAGTATAGTATTGAAGTAATCAAAGAAAGATGCCAAAGTTTAGACATTAAAATAACTTTAGAGATGCTTCAGAACTACTTTTGAAGTTACATAGGACAACTTCAGAAGTGTTGAAGTATGAAACCACAAGGCTAAAGAGCTAATGCCATTTCAAAAGTTCTGATGAACTTACTTTAGATGTATTAAAACATACCTACAATATGTCATTAAAGGAAGAAATGAGAGAAGTTCAAAATTGGCTAAGTCCTGAACTTTAGATGTTAGGAAAGCCAGCCTCAGACATTTTTAAGTTATACTTCAAATGTTCCCAAGCAAATTTCAAAAGTGCCGAAGTTCAAAGATAAGTGGAAAGGTAATTATTGTTGCTTCAAAAGTTCTAAAAAACTTCATTCACACATGCTGAAGCACTTTAGAAGAAGCCAATTTGAGTCGGTCGCAAGGAGCATAAGTTATGTCACTTTAGATGGTCTGAAGTCATTGCTTCAGATGCTATGAAGCTATGACAACATCAAATAGCGACAATTTCAGAAGTTCTGAAGAAGCGCCACTCGTAGAAGTCCTTCGTCATTTCAAAAGTACTGAATTCTTCTCTTCAGATGGTTTGAAGATGCGAGAACACCTCAACGGTTGGAATTTTGAACTTTCCCTCACATTAAATGAACGTCATCCTCCACAATGGACAAATTTTAAACTCTAATATAAAAAGAGTTAATAGGGACGTTCAAGAAGTTAGAGAAGCAAATGAACAAACTTAAAGAGCATATATGTAACACCCAGGGGTGTTAATTTAAGGATTTCAGTGTTAAAGCATTAGTTGTTGTGTTAAATTTTGGATTTCTGTTAAAAAGCTATGATTATGAGTTTATGTAGGTAGCAAAGTGAAATTTAAATTTTTCATGAGTCAAAATTATTGAAATTGGGATGAAGTGGTGCACAGGTGTAAAGAAATCAATATGTATATTTGAGAATGATTTAATTGATATTTTCCTTATGCATTTGGATTTTATTTTAATTGATTGTGGTGGAATTTATTTGAAAATGAAATGATTTTTATCGTATATGATGTGTATGAAAATTTAGTAAAGCCATGCCAATTGGGTGTAATGATTATATGATTTAATGTATAATGGTTAAGGAAATTTTTGATTTATTTAATGGTATTTAATGCAGAAAATCATGTTAAAATACATGGGGAACTTCATGAGGAAATTTTGAATTTTGTAGGACAAAATGCAGGAACTTCTATGAAGTTAATGCATATATGACCAAATTTATTTCATGATGTTATTTTTAATTATGTGAGGAATTTAGTGTATTTTAATGTCCTAAATTATATAGCATTATTATTGGAAAATATGATGAAAAGGAGTAAAATGGAATGGTTCCAGTGTGTATGAATTTCATGGGAATTCAATGGAATTATTGTGATTATATGTGTGATTATTACATAATTTAAATTATGATTAATGGAGAAAATTTATGTGCATTTTTTGTGTTATAATATATGAAAAATTTATGGCTTAAATTCATAAGATAATGCATGAGAAAAATAAAAGAAAAATGAAGAAAAACTAAATGAGCACAAGGGTATATTAAGAAAATGCTAAATTTGAAAAAGGGGTCTCTTGTGCCCTATTTTTGACTTAGATGATGGATGACTTAGAAAAAATATTCAACATAAAAGTTGTATATCTTGAAATTATATTTTTAATGAATTAAGAATTACATAATTTTTATTTTATATGAGGACATTATGTTCAATGCACCAAAATTGCTCCTCATGGGTAAAAAATATCAAAAATACCAAAAGTATCACTTTATTTAAATTTTTGACATAGATGGGGGTTTATTTGGAAAAAGTGATAACATAAAAGTTGTAGCCTATGAAGTTATATTTCCAAAGAATTGAATCATTTGGATGTTTTGTGAGAGAGATATGATTGATTTAGTATGATTATCTCTGGTTGCAGCGGGTCGTGAATTGCGGGTTGGCTGGCGGGCCGTAGTTTTGCCCGATTTATACCCTATTTGGCCCAGATTTCTCATTTTTCTTCCTCCTTCCTCCTTCCTCTAGTTTTCATTCCTCTATTTTTGAAAACCCATCATCTTAAACTCAAATGTTTGGTGATTTAAGCTAGTAAACCCTTGGATTTCCTTGGAAAACCAAGAATTTATGGATCAAAACTCTATTGTCTTGTTGTTTAGGTGTGTCTTCTATGCTAGGAATTCAATTGATCATGATCCATGGCTTATTTGTGAAGATTTGGGTTTGGAAGTGGGTAAAAAATGACCTCTATGCTTGGAACCTAGTTAATATTCATTTTTCTCCATCAATTTTGTATTTTCTTCTTGCTAGGGTTTGGAACCTAACTTGTGAATAGTAAATTTGGGAATTTTGGATGATAATTTGGTGCAAATTCATGGAAAGAATTAGTTAATACATGTTTTGTGATGATCTTGGAGTGATTTAGGTTGTAAAATATAGTTTTGCAACAACCCCCTACTATGAACAGTAATCTTTGGGTGAAATTGCAATGAATTTATGTAAATTGATGGGGTAAATTGTTAATTAGTTGATTTTAGTGTATTTGGCATGATTTGAACTTGATAAGATGGGCCTAATCATTGCCTATGGCTATGAACAGTAACTTATGAATAGTAAATATTGGTTTTTGTGTAAACAATGAGATTATGCCTAGTTTAATTTGATTAGAGGCTTAATTAGCATGTATTTAAGGTAAATTCAATATTATTGATACTATGGATGTTGGTCCCTTACATAATGGCAGCTCAAGAAGGGGGGGTGGGGGGGGAGTGAATTGAGCTTTTAAAACTTTTGGCCAAATTAAATGATCAAAGCTCTAAATGAATAAATAGAGCAAATTGCACAACACACAACACAAGATTTTTATAGTGGCTCGGCCCTTCCTAGGTTCCTCCTCCACTTCTCTGAGTTAGTATCCTCTACTGATCTCAGGTTCCACTAGCACCTTGATCAACTTGATCAAATACACATTGGTTTTACAACAAGCTTACCAACCAACTTACTAGTTTTCCAAGCTATCCAAAAAATTTCTACAACTTGTTAGTTTTACAACAAGCTCACCAACCAACTTACTGGTTTTCCAAGCTAACCAGAAACTTTTACAACTTGTTGGTATTCAAGGCTCACTAACGAACTTGTATCCTTTTAGCAAGTTCCCTACTTGCTTATCTTAATAAATAAACACCAAGAACTCTCCTTGTGTTCCCAAATATTAAAACGAAGTGTACAAATTTATGCCTCTTATTTAAGCAAACTTGTACATAAATTTAGAACTTTAAGTAAATGAATAAGCAATAAGAGTAAAATATTCAAACTCCTTGATTGAGAAGCGATTTAGACTTTCGAGAGCTCTAACAAAGTTGTAGCCATTGGAGTTGAACTTCGAAGGAAGATTTTGAATGCTCTTCTTTGTATTTCTCGTATATTCAATATGTTCAAAAAATTATTTTCTTTAGCATTTGAATCCCTCTTTTATAGGCTGAGAGAGATTTTTCCGTTGCTATCATTGGTAGACTTTCAAACGTTCAAAAATATTTTTCTTCACCTTACACTTTGTCTAAAGTCTGACTTTGCAACAATCTGGTATTGGTCTGTAACTTTGTCACTGATTTTTCTTAATGTTCATATGAATATGGGAGGCTATCAAGTGGCTTCTTCGATTACTCTGAAGTGACGAGTGAATTGATAATGTCTTGAATGATTTTGGATGCTCTGAATTATTTTCTTCAGATTTTCCGAAGTAACATTAAACCATTCTATTTGCGATAGCTCATTGTAGAGAGGATTTCAGATTTTTTGAACCATTGATACTTTAGAAAACATAACTCCAAAGTATTGTTCGACGACTCCAAAGCTGGCTTGCTGACTCCGAAGTAATGTTTTGAGGACTCCAAAGCAGGTTTGATAAATTTCAAAGCGTGTTTGAATTACTCTGAAACATGACTCCAATATCCTAAAGCATGTCTTGACGACTTTGAAGCATATTTGTTTACTCCAAAACGTAATTGATTAACTCTGAAGTATATATTCATAACTCCAAAGCTTGCCTGATAAACTTCAAAATGTTTACTGATTCCGAAGTTTACTGTAAAAGTTTTGAAACTTCCATGATGACTCTAAAGCATATTATAATGATTTTGAAGCTTGCTATGATGAATCTGAAGCTTCCCTGATGACTCTGAAGTGTGCTTGTGATGACTCCAAAGCACACTGTAAAGACTCTGAAGCATTTCAATTAGCTATGAAGCATGCTATGAAGACTCTGATGCTTATTTTGGTTATCTCCGAACCATGTCATGACTACTCTGAAGCTTTGTCTGTTTACTCTGAAGTTCGCTATGTCGACTCGGAAGCATTCCAATTTACTCCAAAATGTGTTGAAATGACTTCGAAGATGCTTCTATTGGCATTGAAGCATATCTTCAAGACTTTAAAATTTTTGTTTTCTTGTTCTAAGTATATGTGAAATTTATATACTTATTTTCAAAGAGCATTTACTTTATTTCTTCCTCTTATCATCATGGAGGTTATTTTCAAGTTGAGTATAAGTTAATATTTCTGCAACATACTTGAGAACAGATTTTTAGTACCTTAATGTTTGACTCATATCTTTGCTCATTATCAAAACATACTTAGTTAAGAATGTTTATCATCAAAATCAAGCTAGATAGTTTGTTCAATATTCTCCCCCATTTTGATGATGACAAAACAATGAGTGATATACTTTTCAACACTTGTCTAACAATAAACTTAAAGCAACTTAATTTATAGATATTTCAATAAAATTTTTATTGATTAGCTCTCCCTAAGTGGATGCATAGTATTTTAACTGTATTTCATATAGAAGAAATTCTCATACATATTAGTTTATACATTCACTTTATATCAGTTTATACATTCACTTTTTCTCTTCCTTTTTGTCATAATCAAAAAGGTGGAAAGAAACGACCATTGATATTCATAGGCATTAATGACCAAATAATGCATACAGAATTTATCATTGATCAAAAATTTACAGATACATCATACTAAGTCAAAATTCTTTACATAAAGAAAGAAAAAATACATCAAAGAGAAAAAAAATGTAAAAGGTAGCAGTGTCATTGGTGTGGTTTAGGTTTTCCCTTTTAGGTCTTGAGAAAGACATCTTTGAGAGGTAGAAGAGGTGGCTTGGCTTGAGAAGATGATGGTGTAGGAGAGGGCTTGGGTGTTTTGGAAGATGATCTAGGCCTTTTTGGTGGAGGAGATGAGATGAAAAATGAATCTTTAGGAACTCTACAAGAGGTTCATGGGTATAAGCTATAGTTCCATAGCTTGATACATAAATAAAATCAATTCTCTCTCAAAATTTTAGATCCAACAGTTTAGGAAAGATTGTAGGAAGCCCTTTCAAGAAATTTTCTATGTTTGCATTCATCCTAGCTATATACTCTTGATAGTACATGGTTATTCTTTCAAAAGGAGCCTTTTTGTGTTCTTTGGGAGGTGGAATTCTTGGCTTCCTCTTAAGTTTGGAAAATGAAGGCTGTTTTGAAGAGGATGGTTTGGGTTGTGGTTTTGGTTTGGGGTTGGTAGAAGGTAGTGGTAAGGATTTTGGTTTTCGATAAGTATTTGGTGGAGGTTGTATCTGTCTTATTCTATCTTGAATAGAGGGATCTAAAAGTTGAGGGTATGAAAGAGGAAGATTGTCGGCAATGGCCTCTAGGTTGACATTGTTGTAGAAAGAGAATTCTTCCCAAGTGAGAATAAAGAATTGATTAGGACCTGAGGGAGATGAAAACACTTTTCTAATTGATTTTGATGCTGGAAGCATCTGAAGAAGTTTCTCAGAATACTCTTGAAGAATTGAGTCTCTATCAAGAAAGTGAATTGTGGGACCTTCGAGAGTCAATGGAGGATTGGGAGGAAGTTTAATCCCTTTTAGAATGTTAGGATCCTCAAGTTCTAAAAATGATAGTTCTTGAGAGGATATAATGATGTTTTGAGAGTGAAACATTCTAGCAACTTCAAAATTGATTTTGGTTTTATTCATAAACTCAAAGAAAGTCATCCTAATTAGATTGATAATACGAATGAGAATGTCAGGATTATCAAGAGTTGGTTTTGGAGGATTTTGAGGAGGAGTTGTAGGAGGAGGTGGTTGACAAATCGAAGGTGTATCCCATTCTTTAAGGATTTCATCAATTAGTTCAGGAATGAGTTCTCCTAACAAATAAAGATCCTTTTCAGTGAAGCCTAGTTCATTAGATGTTCCAAGGGGAAGAAAGTACCATTTAGGGATTGGTACAGTGATAGGATACTTTACATATCTAATAATGACTCGATGAGGATTGGAAAGATAATCCTTTGGAAATGGTAGAACTGATGATGAATACTGTGTTGGTGGAGGTTGACTCACAGATTGAGCAACCTCTAGAATGACAGAAGATGATAATGGATGAGGAGGTGAATGTGAGGGACAAGACATCATAATTATTAGGGAATTAGTTCTGACTAGAGAGAAGTGATGTGGAGGTGATGGAAAGTCAGTTGAAGGTGGAGAGAAACGGGTTTGAGGTGGAGAGAAATGAGGATGATATGCTTGGCCTCTGAATGACTCTCCTAGAGATTGTAGAGAGTCAAGTCTTTGGTTAATTTATTAGCTCTTAGGATTATGAAAGACATAACAGTGCTAAGATTACAATCTACTCTATTCATTTGAAGAGCTAGAGTAGACAGAAAGTGTTCAATCATTGTCAGTCTATCTTCTAGGTGCTATGAGATTGGTTGTATATTGGGAATTGATGAGGTAGATGGTTGATGCAAATGGGTGGGTCTAATGGGTGAAGGGGATCTGATGGGAGTGTGTGATGGCATGGTTACTATTGCTGTTTCTTCAGATATATTTTCTCTCAATATTTCTTCCAATGCTTCTTTTGTGATAGTTCTTTGTTCCTCTCTTGGAACTTGTTCTATTCTCTCGACTTTTGATTGATCTTCTCTGCTGGAGAATTCTTCTCTTGCTTCGACTTATGGACTCATGAATTCTTGTCTTTCTATTCTTTCTTCTTCTTCATGAGAGGAGAGTTCTTGCCTTGGTTTAGTAACCTATTCTATGACATCTCCTCTTTCTAGTCTTTCATCAAGTTTGGATCCCTTTAATTGAGTTGCTCTTCTTAGTTTATCAGTGATCCAACCTTGTGCAGTTGGCTTAACACCCATTCTTTTTTGAGTCTTCTCATCTAATGTGTTTGTGTTTCTTGGAAGCTCTTCATTTTTATTTGAGAGATCTACTCCTGTTTCCCTCATCAGCTTGGTCAGAGTCATTCCATAAGGTAAGGGAAACCTTGTGGTGCTCTTGATCAAGTGAATGTGAGCTGTAATCAATTTAGCTAGATTCAGTTTTCTCCTATTCTTCAAAGCCCACATAATTCTGGCATCTTTTTCAGACACATCACCAGTAGCTCCTCTTCTTGGATAAATATTGTTCATAACAATTAGATATGCTAGCTTGAGATTCACATTCAGGTGACTAGCATGCAGATAATTTTCCTTCTCATCTATTTCTGTTTCTGCTAAATTCGAGAATAGATTTGCTCTGGAAGGCCATACTATCTCTTCTTCTTCTTCAAAGAGATTGAAAAGTCTTCTTAAACTCTCCATGGATAGTTCAATCTTTGTTTCTCCTATCAACAATTTTTTAGTCCTAGTATTGAGATTACAGATTAGTGCTCTTACAAGTCTAGGATATAGATTGTCTCTGTAACTCACATATGCATTCCAACCCTGGTATCTTAACCATTTACAGGCTTCTAATTGCATACCAAAGGCTTCAAAATGGAGTATTTTCCCTTTTACTATTCTCCTATCCTCATATCTTTCTAAAAATCTGGAGCAATCAGATGGGCTGTTCAGAAAGATTACCTCAATTGTATTAACTTCTCGTCTTGTCTTTTTGGTTCCTCTTCTCTGTGGAGATTCATCTCTTTCCTTTCTTTTCATTTTTTCTCCTTTTATTCTTGCCATTTTGATAAAGAAATCTAGGTTTTGGAAAGGAAATCGGATTTCTGGGTGAAATGTTGGAGAAGGCAAGAAGGGAGATGAAGAGAGTTGAGACTAAGATTTAAAAGGAGCGGGAAGATGGAGAGTCTTCTCTAGAAGTGGGTTTTGAGAGTTTGGAGAAGATGAGTTTAGGTTTATTCGAAGAGATTTCAAGCACTTAAATGGTTTGAGTGCTTTCGGATTTGGTCGTTTAGTTTAAAAGTCCTCTGAAACATTGATAGGTTTTGTTTCGGATATTCTAAAAGAGGTCCTTCAGAGGCATTGATTCAATTTGGGATTTTCAAATGCTCCGATGTATAACTTTGGAGGATTTTGTTTGGACCTTCAGAGGCTCCAAAGTTAGCTTCGGAGGCTGCGAAGTATGAAATCTAACATAACTCTGAAATTTTATAAAATGGATTTGTAGAGTTTTGGATTTTAAGTTTTATGTATTAATTATTAATTTATATTCATTTAGGAATCATTGCCAAGATATATAATTAAATATGCATTAATACATTTCTGGAAAATAAAAGATTACAATGTATTTCATTTTATGTTTTACATAGATGAGAACATAAAATGGCTAGTTTGTTTGATAAATTAAGCATTTTATGCATTAGGATCTTGAATGCCTAGTTCTCTTCTTATCATGTTAAATCTTTCTTCTAGTAGTGATTTTATAAAAATGTCTACTAGCAGATTTTTTGTTGGGACAAATTCTAAGCAAATGTCATGGTTTTGAACATGGTCCCTAATAAAATGATGCCTAATTTCTATATGCTTAGTTCTAGAATATAGAACTAGATTCTTGGTCAGTTTTATAACACTAGTGTTGCCACATCTGATAGGTATATTAATAAAGTTAAGGCCAAATCATTTAATTGCTATTTCATCCATAGAATTTGTGCACAACAACTACCTGTTGCTACGTATTCAGCCTCAGCAGTTGATAATGCAACTGATGTTTGTTTCTTAGAAAACTATGAGATAATCATGCTTCCTAGAAATTGGCAAGATCCTAAGGTACTCTTTCTATCTACTTTATATCCAGCAAAATCTGCATCTGAGTATTTATTAAATTAAAATTTGAACTTTTTGGATACTATAATCCAAGACTAGGTGTATCTAAAAGATATCTAAATATTCTTTTTATAGCAATAAGATGTGAATCTTTTGATTCTAATTGGAATCTAGCACATATGCATACACTAAACATTATGTCAAATCTATTAGCAGTTAAATATAGAAGAGATCCTATCATGCTTCTATATAGTTTTTGGCAAATAGACTTACCTTTTTCATCTTTGTCCATTTTTTATTGATGTACTCATTGGCGTTCGATACCTTTTCCCATCTTCAATGTTGAATTTCTTTAGCAGTTCTTTTATGTATTTGGCATGGAGAATGAAGATTCCTTCTTTCATCTGCTTAATTTGCAGTCCTAAGGAGAAGTTAAGTTTACCTATCAAGCTCGTTTTAAATTCTCCCTACATTGTCTTGGAAAATTCTTTGCAAAGATTTTCATTAGTTGCACCAAATACTATATCATCAACATACAATGAATTATAAGAATATCTTTTGTTGCATGCTTAATGAAGAGAGTAGTATCAACTTTGCCTCTTGAAAAACCTTTCTCAAAAAGAAATTTTCTTAACCTTTCATTCCAGGCTCTAGGAGCCTGTTCTAAACCATAGAGGGCTTTCTTAAGTTTGAATACATAATTTGGGTTATGAGGATCTTGAAATCCATGTGGTCGTTCTACATAAACCTCTTCATTAATAAATCCATTTAAGAATGCACTCTTTACATCCATCTGATGTAACTTGAAGTTCATATAGGATGCAAATGCAAGAAGCATTCTAATGGCTTTAATTCTTGCAACAGGAGCATATGATTCTTCAAAATCAATTCCTTCCTCCTGACAGTATCATTTTTCTACTAATCTTACTTTATTTCTTATTGCAATTCCAGATTCATCTAATTTGTTCCGAAAGACGCATTTAGTTCCTATAGCAGTTTGATGATTTGGTCTTAGAACAATAGTCCATATATTATTTCTTTTGAATTGGTATAATTCTTCTTACATAGTTGAAATCCAGTTTTCATCTTCTAAAGCCTGTTCTATGCAAGTTGGTTCTAATTGAGAAATAAAAGAAAAATTACCACATATTTGGTGATAAGAAGATCTAGTTCTGACTTTGTCCTATACATCACCAATTATCTCACTTTCAGGATGATCATGCATGAATCTTCAATATTTAGAAAAAATATTATTACCTTCATTTTTTACCTCACTAATAGATGGTCCATCATTTGTTTCTTCTTCATCCATCTATTTTTCTGATTGGGAAGGTTCTCCTTATTTGTCTTGTATTTTCATTTTCTCAACTAAAGTTATTAGTTCACCTGTCTCATCATCAAAATCACTTATCCTTCTAGAGGAATTAGTACCTTCATCAAACTTTACATGAATAGATTCTTCTATAGTCTTATTTTTCAAATTGTAGACTCTAAATGCCGTACTAACAATGGAATAACTAAGAAAAATGCCTTCATCAGATTTGTTTTCAAATTTACCACTATTTTCTTTGTCATTTTAAGAATAATGCATTTACACCCAAAAGTATGAAAATATGAAATATTTGGCTTCTGGCCATAGTATCATTCAAATAGAGTTTTATTGAGTATGGATCTAGCAAAGATTCTGTTAATAATATAACATGTTGTGTTCATTACTTCAGCCCAAAAATACTGTGGATGGTTGTATTCACTCAACATTGTCCTTGCCATCTCTTACAAGGATCTATTTTTTCTTTTAGCTACTCCATTTTGTTGGGGTTTTCTTGGTACAAAGAAAGTTTGAAGAATTCCATTGTTTTCACAAAAGTTAGTGAATCTATGATTTTCAAACTCTCCACTATGATCATTTCTTATGACAACTATATGAGTGCTTTGTTCATTCTGTACACATTTAACAAATACCTCAAAGAATGAAAAAGATTCAAATTTGGATGTTAGAAACATTATCCAGGTAAATCTACTAAAGTAATCTATAATGACATGTGCATAATGTCTCCCTCCAAGGCTTCTTGTTCTTGTTGGTCCAACTAAATTCATATGTAGCAACTAAAGGGGTTTAGTTGTGTGTACTTCTTTTTTATTTGAATGATTCTTTTACTTGCTTGCCTTTTATGCAGGCATCACATAATTTATTGTCAAATTTGGGTTTTATTAAGCCAATAACTAGATCCCTATTATATAATCTTTCAATCAGATTTTTGTTGGTATGTCCTAGCCTTCTACACCATAGCATGGGTTCATTGTTATTAACAATAAGATGTTTGACTTGGATATCATACAAATCCACCAAATATACATTTTTATGTCTCTTTCTAAGTACTACAATTGAATTTGAACTATTTGAATATTGAACAAGTATGAGATTCTAACACAACTTTGTAACCATTATCACAGAATTGACTTACACTCAAAAGATTGTATTTTAATCATTCTACTAGCAAAAAATTTAAAATTGTAATAGAGGGAGGTTGGCTAATTTTACCAATTCCAACCACTCTACCTTTTCTATTATCCCCAAAGATAATTGTTCCTCCATTTTTAGCTTTTAGTTCTGTGAACAGCTCCCTTTCTCCCATCACGTGTCTTGAGTAACCACTATCAATGTACCACTTGTTATTCTTTATGGTTCTCAAACACACCTACAGTAATAAAATTAAGCTATAATTTTTGGTATCCATTTAGGAATGGGTCCAGGTGGGTTAGTAGCAGAATATTTTGGCACCCATTGTTTTTTATATGCTACTAATCTGTTTTCTAGATATATCATTGCATTTATGACTTTAGCAACTATTTTAGGAATTAAAATCATATTTTGTTTGGGTTCTAATTTTCTTTTATGATTTTTATTTCTTCAGTTTCCTATATCTTTCTTTTTTTTAAGTTTAAATAAGGTAGTAGTTAAGGTTCTTCTAAGAACATGATTTCTGCTTTAATTTGCTTAAGTTCTATATTTATATTTTGATCAATTTTGAGCAATGTATTTTCTTATTTTAATTTGGAGCATTCGTTAATTATTCTTTCAAGTTCTCTTTTAGTTTTCTTATGCTTAGCTTTTAATGTTTTGAAATCTGAATATAGTTCTTCTAATAATTCTTTATTATCAAAAATTTCAGGTTTCAAATTTACCTCATCATTGTGGATGGCCATAAAGCTTAGTCCTATATCATGCTCTTCTTGATCCTTTTCTTTGGAGCTGAGTGAGCTGAATTGAGCTTCATTTTCTTCTTCTTCTTCACTCAAGCTTTCTTGCATTATATTTTCTAGCATTTCCCATACCATCATAGCTTTCTTCTTCTTTCCAAATTTCTTGCTATTAGAAAAATTCTTTTTGTCAAAGTAAGAGTTATACCTTTTCTTCTTGTCTCCTTGCTTTTTATCTAGTTTTGGGTAGCCAAATTTCATATGCTCAGGCTTGCTGCAATTATAATAGATTGTAACTTCCTTTTTCTTATCTTTGCCTTTGAAGTTCTTAGAATTATTTCCAAATCTTTTCTTCTTGAGCATGTTTCTGAATCTTCTGGTTATCATTGTCATATACTCATCATCTTCACTGGTTGAGGCTTCTTTTGAAGATTCTTCATTCTCTGGTTCTGGTTGCAAAGCAATTATTTTCTTGCCTTTGACTTCTTTTGGTACTTTTTGTTTCATCAGGACTTCATGAGTCATGAGTGATCCCATGAGTTCTTCTACTATCACCTTCGTTAGATCTTTTGCTTCATATTTAGCAGTCACTTTAGGCATCCAATATCTAGGTAGAGATCTCAAGATTTTCTTTACTAGCTTGGTCTCTTTGTATTTTTCTCCTAAGTTCTTTAAGTTGTTGGTGATTTTCTGAAATCTTCCAAACATTTCAGAAATGTCTTATGATTCTTTCATAGGAAAGGCTTCATATTCCTACACTAGAAGATTTATTTTAGTCTCTTTTACCTAATTTGTACCTTCATATGCTACCTTAAGTTTATCCCAGATTTCCTTAGCTGAATCATATACAGAGATATTTTCAAACTCAAAAGAATTTAGTGCATAGTAGAGGCAGTTCTTTGCCTTAGCATCATGTTCTACTGCTTGTATATCTTCTGAAGTGTATTTGTCTTCAGTGTTAGTGACATTCTTTCCATTTTTCACCACAAGTCACAACTAGTAATCAGTAGCAGTCAAGAAATTTTTCATTCTCATTTTTCAATACCCATAATTGGTACCATCAAATAAAGGGGGTCTAGAAGTAGATTGTCCTTCAGCAGATGTATTGTGCAACATGCCAACCATTTGAATCTCTTCACAAGTTAATATATTGGTGATCAAAATTTAACTAGTGAAGCCTGCTCTGATACCACTTATTTGTCCCTTACGTAATGGTAGCTCAAAAAGGGGGGGTGAATTGAGCTTTTAAAACTTTTGGCCAAATTAAATGATCAAAGTGCTGAATGAATAAATATAATAGATTGCACAACGTATAGCACAAGATTTTTATTGTGGTTTAGCCCTTCCTAGGTTCCTACTCCACTTCTCTAGGTCAGTCTTTCCTACTGATCTCAAGTTCCACTAACACTTTAATCAACCTAATACACATTGGTTTTACAACTAACTTACCAACCAACTTACTGGTTTTCCAAGCTAACTAGAAACTAGCACTCTGCTTGTGTTCCCAAATACTAAAACAAAGTGTACAGATTTATGCCTCTTAATTAAGCAGACTTGTACATAAATTCAAAACTTTAAGTAAATGAGTAAGCAATAAGAGTAAAAGATTCAAACTCCTTGATTGAGAAGCGATTTAGACTTTTGAGAGCCCTGATAGAGTTGTAGCCATTAGAGTTGAACTTGAAGGAAGATTTTGGATGCTCTTTTTTGTATTTCTCGTATATTGAATATGTTTAAAAAATTATTGTCTTTTGCATCTGAATCCCTCTTTTATAGGCTGACAGAGATTTTTCCATTGTTGTCATTGGTAGACTTTCAAATGTTTCAAAATATTTTTCTTTACCTTACACTTTGTCTAACATCTGACTTTGCAGCAATTTGGTATCGGTTTGTAACTTAGTCGCTCACTTTTCTTCACATTCATATGAGTATCAGAGGCTTTGAAGTGGCTTCTTTGATTACTCCGACGTGACAAGTTAATAGATAATGTCTTGAATGATTTTGAATGCTCTGAATTATTTTCTTCAAATATTTTGAGGTTAAACCATTTTATTTGCAATAGCTCTTTGTAGAGAGGATTTTCAATTTTTTGAACCTCTGATGATTTAGAAAAGGTAACTTTGAAGTATTGTTGAATGACTCCGAAGCTTGTTTGCTAACTCTAAAGTAAGGTTTTGAGAACTCCAAAGCAGATCTGAAAAATTTTGAAGCATGTTCGAATTACTCTAAAACATGACTTTGAGATTCCGAAGCATGTCTTGATGACTCAAAGCATATTTGTTTACTCCAAAACGTAACTGATTAACTCTGAAGTATATATTCATAACTCCGAAGCTTGCCTGATAAACTTTGAAATGTCTTGTTGACTCTGAAGTGTACTATGACAACTCCAAAGCATATTGTAATGATTCTAAAGCTTGCTATGATGAATCTGAAGCTTCCCTGCTGACTCCAAACTATGCTTGCGACAACTCTGAAGCACATTGTAAAGACTCTAAATCTTTTCAATTAGCTCCGAAGCATACTCCAAAGACTCCAACGCTTATTTTTGGTATCTCTGAACCATATCATGATGACTCCGAAGCTTTGTCTATTTACTTTGAAGTTCACTATGACAACTCCGAAGCATTTTAATTTACTTTAAAATGCATTGAGATGACTCCAAAGATGTTTCTGTTGGCTCCGAAGCATGTCTTCGAGACTTTAAATTTTTTGTTTTTTTGTTTTAAGTATATGTAAAATTTATATACTTATTTTTAAAGAGCATTTACTTTGTTTCTTCCTTTTATCATCATGAAGGTTATTCTCAAGTTGAGTATGAGTTAATATTTCTGCAACATACTTGAGAACAGATTGTTAGTACCTTAATGTTTCACTCATGTCTTTGCTCATCATCTATACATACTTTGTTAAGAATGTTCATCATCAAAATCAAGCTAGACACTATGTTCAATAATGGATTCATTACATGTAACTGAGAGAGAAATTTCCTAAATTGTGTTATTGAGGAACTTGTAAATAAATAATGCTTTTAAAGTTTTTGATGTAATGTATTAATGAGAAAACATATGGGATTGATTACTCCAACTATGGTCTCTAGTTGATTATAAATAATACAATTACTTAGTGTATTAAAGGCATGATTAATACATGATTATATAGGTAGATAGCCGTGTGGATGATATTAAAGTGCAGTCATGTACTTGAGAAATGTGTAGACTTATTAATGAATGAATCATGATATCTAAATATTGTATTTCATTATACTAAGGGGAATTAGTCATGTATGTATGTGTAAATGATATATGTGAATTGTGTAGGACCAATTGAGCATGGATTTGGGAACCCAAGCTTGAGAACATGAGGACTATAAGTGGGCTCATCATGAGATAAGTAGGTTGTATCTACGTGTTTCCTTGATTGTACGGGGATAACTGTTATCCCATGGCTTCTCTCTAATCTACGTTTATGTGAATGTATGAAATAAAGTGATGGTAATTATCCCATGTTTGGCTTATGAATATGTGTGGATTTTATGGGGGACAAAATCTCCCATGTTATTACTTTCATGATGTTACTTCTGATTACATGGTATATTTGGGATTGTGAATATCTCAAGATTTGCTATATGATAATGTGAATGTGTGCATGAATTGGGATTGGTGAAGATCCCAAGGTAAGTGGATTCATATGATTGTGCTATCACTTGTATAATGTGGCTTGGTGGGATAGAAGAGTATCCACTAAATTTTTCTAAATGATATGGTGTGATTATGTAAGTGGTATGTATGAATGAGGGATATGAAATGTCCCAAAGTTATTTTCTTAGTATGATGACACGGATGTGGAGGGATAGAGGATATCCCATATTGATATATATTACATCGTTATTCTTGTGTATGGATATTTATCTGGTAAATGATAGTCCCCATTGACTTATAAGTGCATGGTTTCATGGTCATATCTTGGTTGTGATGTGACTATCCTTGGATGGGATTGTAATTGAGCGGAATGTGCTTAGGAATGCCTGATGGATCCCTTGTTGTTGATTATGCTTCCTATAGTCTACTTACTGAGTCTGTTTAGACTCACCCCTATTTTTTTTTATCTGGCAAGTTGAGCCATTGAAGTTTGCGCTAGCAAAAAAGCTTAGAAGATAACTTTTATTAGGTGATGTTGTTATAATGTATTGGGATGTATATGTTTATTTCATTGGAACTGGAATTCCTATGAGGTACATGTATGTTGTAAATTGATAAAAATTCTTTTATATTGTATAATTGGATTTAAGATTTCAATTAATGTATAAAAGAAATGCATTGGCATGTCATAGTAGTTTATGTATGATGTTGTAATTATAAATAGATCTATATAATCCCAGTGAGATGAATTGCCATCATGATTGATTCTGGTCTTGGGCAAACAACTAAGTGTATGGGTGTGTCTTATAGTTTATATTAGATATTTGTAATTATTGAGATTTCATTATATATGATTAATGTATACCAAGTTTAGGTGCTTATATTTTAGGGTAGACTCTGCCAAATTTTATGAAGAAATTTTCTTTAGAAATGGGAAAATACAAAGTGATGGTAAAACGCATAGGTCCCCAGGTGAAGCATTACAATTCACTCCCAGACTTGAAAGTTTTCTTTCAACATTCTCAACTCCACTATTTTAATTGTTCATCCATTTATTACTTTCGCTTTAAATTCTATACCTTCAGCCTACATTAGAGGTAATTTTATGTACAACATTATTTTTGTTATTTGGGACAGCAAGCAAGGGGCTTGCTTACAGCAAGTGAGTTAGACCTACAGGGAAACTATAAAAGTTGTTGGTGGGCTTTAAAAAATCAACAATTATAGAGCTTGTTAGTGAACTTGGGAAAACCAACAAGTGTTAGTAGAACCTGAGTGCAGTAGAGAAACTAACTTAGAGAGGGGAGTAGGTACTAGGTTAGGCTGAACCACTATAAAAATACCATTTTCTTATGCTGTGTGATTTATTTTCATTCCTTTCATCACTACAATTATTATTTGGCCAAAATATTTAAAATATCAATTCACCTCCCCCCCCCCTCCCCACCTTGAGCTACCATCTAAATAGGACCAACAATGGGTATGTAACTTAAAGGGAAGATTGTTGGTCCCATACCCAACATTGGTTACACTTCTCTTGGTGGAAAATTCTTCATAATTCTTTCACTTCTTGATCCTAATCCTCCTAAGAGAAACTATCAAAAAGACTACCCAACCTAGGAAGCCTAGAAAAACCAAAACTCAAACCTCTCTCAAACCTCCAACCTATAGGAAACCAAAGACAAGTAAACATCCCGTAGCCAAACCAATGAATCCACCATAAAACCCACCCAAAATTGTGGCCAACCCTCGCCTTGCACCCAACCTAACTGCATCCTCCATTTCTCACCTATCTCCAAACCTAAGCCTAAACACCAACAACCTAACTCCCCATAACCAAGCTTGGAGGATCTACTTTCCAAAAACTTCCTAAGCCTCCTCTACAACTCACTAGAACTTTTGTCCCATCTTCCACATCAGCCTCCTCCACTTCCTTTATCCTAAAACACCAACCCTCTTCCATAGCCCCTTATGCATTCACCTAAATCAAGAAACTCCAAACCTAAAGCTACCAATTTTCTATCTCTTTATGATTTCTCTATATATTTTTCTTTCTTTTCCGTACAAATTTTGATGTTCAATGAATATCCTTATTGTTTCCATATTAATAAATGTATTAACATTCCTAGAATTATCAGATTCATCTTGTGTGTTCATATACATATGATCCATACTTATTTTGCACCTTCCTACTTCTAGTTTTTTGCCTTTTTTTATTATGCCAAAAAATGGGAGAAAATAGACATAAGTATTCCTTTCTTATGTAAACTTCATGGAAAACTAAATAGTAAGAGAGTACATGTACGTAGGGGGAAGCATTAGTTTTAAATTTTATTTTCTAAATATGTTTTATGAGAAAGGCACACTCAAATGTTTTTTCATGATAAAAAAGGGAAAGATTGTCGAGTTCAATGCATGGACTTTAAACTTTATAATAGCTTGATTTTGATAATGAACAAACACATGAATGAGAAATGTGTGTATAATAATAGTGTTTCCAAGTGTTGCCAAGATTAAAATAAAAACCATAAATATAACACAAAAGAATCAAAACAAACAAGTCATAAACATGTTAAAGGACTAAATTCCATCAAGAAATAGCTTAAAAGCCCTAACACATTAAAAAAACAATTCAAAATAAAAGAAAAAGAGAAAAAATCAAGTTTTCATAATAGGTCGCATGATAGTGGAAAGTTCAAAGGAAAAAAAATCTTTTGATAGAGTTCTCTTGAAAAATCTGGAAAAATGGTTAAGTTCCGAAATCTTCATAGAGGAACTTTTTAAAATGACAAAGGTTTGCAAACTAGCTATTTCAACGACGACAGAGGTCTATCAAAGTCTATGGTTCATAATCCTCTCTCCAATAATTCATAGAGGAATTGATAGAGGAAGTAAAGACCATCACAAAGGTCTATCATTAACTTTGGCAACAACTATTTGTAATAGAGGAATCGATAGAGGAATCACCAACTATCATAGAGGGCTATCGTTAACTCTAGTAATGGCTATCTCTAACATTAGAATACATAGAGGAAATCATAGAGCTCTTTGATGTCAGTATTATTGTATATGATTTTGATGATAACAAAACTTGTATTAAGATAAGAAATATGTATGCTTGGATCTCTAACAATCATATTCACAGTTATGAATTAATAAATGTTAATTGACGTTAACACATAACTATGAATATTTAATTATACAAGCATATATTCTTTACTTTATGGTGCAATAATATTAATTATTCCTTATTGCATAAATTTGTTAAATCATACCCAGCACCAAAATTACATAAGTTTTCAAATTATCTACTTAATAAAGATGTATGTTATCCTTGCTCTACAACATGATTAAATCATGTAAGGATAAAATACAATTTATAATTATATATGAAAGCTAATAATGTAGCATTTGTAGAATCATAATCATCTGCAACAAACTAACACAACTATCCACTATATTTCAAAGAGGCTGAACTAATGAAAAATGTGGAAGAAGAAGAAGAAGAAAATCAAAGGTTTGGAGAAAAGTAACAAGAAAGGCTGCATTGTCCAAGAAAAGGTTAAATGAATAAAGGGAGGAAACAAGGCTAGAAAGATGCACTACAATGAGTCTGGGTCATTTGTTAACCATAACAAGAAATTTTCATAGACAAATGTAAGACAGAAGCAGTTGAAGATGAAGCCATGGTCGAAGAGCATAAAGTTATTTAAGAAATTCAAATTATCTACACCAACTAGACAAATTTATCTGAATAAAGAAAGAAGAAGAAGCTCTATCAAATACTTAGACAAAGGGAGAAAGAAGAAATTATCTACCAGACAATCATGCATAAAGAGAAGAAAACATTGTCTGATCAACAAAGTTAGAAGAATGGATTAGTCTAAGGATAAAAAGGCAATATGAACAGATAAGGGAGTACAACTTTAGTTGAGCCAAGACAGACAAATGAAGATTGAAGAAAGAAAGAAGTTGTAAGAACAAACCCCTTCTGTTGCTCAAAGTGTGCAGAACAATTGAAGAACTTCACTTAGTTTGCAGTTCAAATTTATCTGTTACTTACTACAGACAAAGCATCAGCCAAAGTGGAAGATGAAGTAGAAGCTACACAGTGAGTATGGACGAAGCTGAACAGACAAAGAGTTGCTTAGACCAAAAAGGGACTTCAATAGACAAAGGCACATTCGTCTGCAAACTTACAATAAACAAATCTATGCAACATACAAAGTACTCTATCCAAGATAAACCAGAGTAAAGTTCATCTATCGCTTATATCAGGCGAATACTACACTTCATCTACTCGAGCAAAATAAAGCAAACTTTGTCTGATACCTCCAACAGACAAATGTAGAACAAAGGAAGAATATCACACTTCATCTGTTCATATAGACAAAGGAGAATTTATCAATTAGCCAGTCTGAATTTATCTGCGCCACCTAGAGTTCATCTAATATTTACAACAGACAAAGCAAATGCATGAAGGATCGACCAATAGACAAATCTCTTGGAGGAATTTAGGCAAACAAAGCAGAGTTTGTCTATCAGTCAGTTTAACTCATCTATGTCATTCAAAGTTTGTCTGTTACATGCAATAGACAAATCACTCTTGTGGAACTTCAACTAACAGATAAACTTATGGAAGAATTCATCTGCAACTTACGGCAAACAAATGCAATAGAGAGAGGTCGTGACTTGCTAGAGGAAAATCAATTTATGTGACTAACATTCAAATGGCATCTGCATTCGTGTTGTCGTTGTACAAACTTATATCAATCACCATTTCCAGCAACAAGTGATATTGCACATTTTTCAAGGTATGACAATTCAAACGAGGAATACCTTTTAACATAGCTCATCTTCCTCTCTAATCAATGATGCAGCAGCTCGAGATAAATCAGAAAGGCATGGACTTCAATGGCAAAAATCTCAACAATCTTATTCATTCAGTGCTGCTCTTGTTTCTGCATTCAAAGAAACTCATCTTCTCCAATGGTCAAAATTATGAAGAAGCTATTTAAGAAGACAAGGTGGAATGATTCAAGGGGTGAAGCAAGACATTTCAAATGAGCTTAACCTTATGTAAATCCTTCCACCCATAGCCAAGAGCTTAAACCATCATCTATCTTTCATGAGCTTAAACTGCATATCCTTGTGGCCATTAGTTTACATTTTGGAAAGATATTTGTATGTTATTAGAGCTATAAAAGAGATCATATCTTTCCCTCTACTTCATTGTAACAATTTATAAAAGTATAACAGTTTTCTGGTTAATCTGAAAACCAGGGAGTTGTTGGTGATCTCTAAAAAATCATCAAGTTTACTGGTGATCTTCGAAACTAGTGAGTTTACTGGTGAGCTCGAGAAAATCAGAAGAGTGCTAGAAGCACTGCGTTTATGCCCCCTAGAGTTGAAATCTAGAAGAGTGCTGGGAGCACTATTGTATTTCCATTAGATGGGATATAGTGGAACCCAAGGCATAATGAGTGTATGTTCTTGAAAAAGTGGATGTAAGGACTGGGTTCCTTAACCACTATCAAAATCATGTTGTTTGTGAGTGTTTGTTTAGTTGCCTTATCCTTCATGCACTTTACTATTTTATCATTTACTTTTTACATCATACCACATACAAGTACAAAAAAAGGAAATGGTCTAGTAGGGGTTAAGCAATGAATTTTTATATACCCAATTCACCCTTCCCTTCTTGGGTTAAGCCATACTTCAAGAACCAATAAGTGGTATCAGAGCGGGCTAGATAAATAATTCTAGTGATCAGTTTGGCTTACCCAACAATGTCCTCCTCTGTGTTCTTCAAAGAGTGGTCCATCTCCCATCTTTCAAATTTTTTATGGATTAAACTAGACATAATGGAAAAGGAGATTGGAAACATATCTTATAGCCAAATGATCTTCATCTATGGAAAATTATCTTTATTGGCATAAGTGAGGATGAAACAAGAGCAGAGATGAAAGTGTTAAAAACTCACTATGTGCTCTTTGTCCCACCGCTTGCAAGGATGTCTTGTCTTACGAGTTGATATGAGAAATCATAGACAAGGACAAATTACTATAAGGGCAAAAACACTTAGCATTCACACACTACTTGCATTATTATTGAGACTAACTAGAGTGCAGGAAACCAAGAAAAGGAGAAAATAAGCTCCTGAAGAAGAAGTAAAGGAAAGGGGACTTGGTCTAAAGAAACCAAATAAAGACATGATGAAATACCAAGTTCCTTCAAAATAAAGAAGAAAGGTAAGTGCTGGTATGATACTCAAACTTGAATGCTTTTATTGAATGTGTCACTTTGCTTCCGCATTTCCTTTAGTCCATTCTTTTGCTAATAAATACTCATGTTCAGTCTTTTAATTAATTATTTTTGTCTATTTACATGTCTATAGAGACAAGTTTATACTTTAAAACCTTCACAATTATTCATTAATTCAGATTACTCACATGCTCACATTTATATTATATGTTTATATCTAATTAACTATCTATATATTCATTTGTAGAAATCAAAGTTTATTTCTTGAATTTTTATATTTCATTTATACAATGTTGAGAAATAGAGTTTATAGGTAGAAGTTTTTCTGAATAATTTCATTTGTACATTAATTAGAATTGAATTTTGAAACTATACTTGTGTGTTTCTACTTATTCATTTATTCTTACACTTCATTTGTACATTACCAGAAATTAAAAGCCACATTTAAAATTTTAATTGATTAGCTAACTATACATTATAGAAATAAAGATTCATACTCTGTTCACTCATGTATATACATAGAATAATATAGAAATAAACACTAGGGTAAACAAAACTTTAAAAACATAAAGTAAAACTCTCAAGATAATTAGGAAGAAATATTATATTCACGAAACAAATAAGTATGCCTAAAAGACACAAAACTATAAGAATTATAAAATAACAAAATTGAATGATTATGCTCAAAATCATTACTCAAAATGGGAGTTGGTCTAGCACATAAGGATAACTACAATTTACAACTTTGCCAGTTGAAACAACTTAATGATTGTTTGAAGTAGAATATTCATTCTATTCATTCATGAGAACTCCTTTAATTTATCAACTTGCTTCTCTCTGCATACTATTATGGTGAAAATAACTCTTTGCACTGATATATTGGCAATGTATGTTCACATCAATTTGAGCTCATTAACGAAGAAAGAGTGCAAGAATATGTTAAGTGTATGCAAGAAAGCTTAAGTTGAGGGTAGAAGAAAGAGATCAATAAAAAATTAAAACCTTCTTCTCAACTCACAAATCCAAGCAAAAGAGCTTATAAGTTCAAGTTCTAGATGTAAGGAAATGATTGAATCAAAACTATAGCCCGGACAACATCAATCTTCAAATACGACATCAAGGACTTGATAGTAGAAGCTAAAAGCTTAATCAAGACTGACAACGACACTAATGAACTCAAATGAGAAATCTATGAAGGGAAGCATCAAAAGAGGTAAGTTGTCAAACTTGATTATATTTCTTTCAAAGCTATATACTTTAGATGCCTTTGAATAAACTGTCTTGGATTTGAATTAAGTTAGCTTACTACTTTGACCTAAATTTTTTTGAAAATCTTAATAAACCTTAAAATAATCAAAACTTTGACATCAGTATAGTCCTAGAGCATAATCAAGCCTGTTTGGGAAAGTTCACAGTTTAAGGTCTCGAATAGAAATTTCATTCCTAGTCATTCCTTCTATAATAGTGTTTATAGATTTGATCTCATATAAAGAATTAAAAATTTGAAAAACCTATAAAGTTAGCACTCATAACATTCATAGTTAGTTAAAATAAAGTTCTCAACAACAATATGAAACCACTTAGTACAGAACATTTGGTAAAAGAAAATTAAGAATAGTTACTCCTTTAAAACCTCAATAACTGCTAACAACTCCTTAATTCTATCCTGAGTCTCAAATAACTCTTTTTCCAATGCTATAATTTTATTCACAATCTCTTCATAAGCTAAACAACAATCTATCAAAAGAAGATCTGTAGAATCATTTATCTTCTTGACAAATTTCAACTCCTTCTTTAACTGTTTCATCTCTTCGTCCAAAAAGTAAATATGGTTATTTCTCTCATCTATCTCTCGCTCCATTTTTGCCTGTATCTTAACCCCTATATTGTTTGTCCCACTAAATATTATAGACCAAAAATACAAAGGGTCACAACTAGTTTCTAAAATACACATAAAACTCTATGAACCAAATTAAAATAATCATCTTATTTAGAGACCCAAACAAGACATCATAAGATAATGCTTTCTCACTTTTGGACAATAACGAATTATCTATGCTAAAAATCACATACCTAATGCCTGAACCACTATAAGAATGATCCTATAAAACATAAAGCATAAATCACCAAACAATACAACTTAATAAAATATTAAAGAATTAGAAACTGCTAATGTGAATATAAAGAGTCACAATATTACATATAAAATGTTAAGATCAGTAAAGAACACTAAACAAAGTAAAAACATTTAATCATTCAAAACATCAACAACTGCCTCCAACTCTTTAACCCTTTAGTGAGCCTTGGCCAACTCTGTCTCCAAATGTTTAATGCACTCTATGGCCTCCATATAAGTTGTAGAGTTCTTAGTCAAGAGATGCGTGAAATGATAAGTACTACCCCAAACAGAAGCCAAATCAGCCTTCAATTTTTAATCTTGTCTTGAAGAATCAGACATCTCTCTATAACCTTAAAAGATGTATCATCATTCTCACCTTGAACCAATTTTGAAGAAGAAATGGAAGACGCCATGATCACCTCAGTAAGCACTGAAGGGTCATCTCTTCTCTCTAATCCCTTTACATAAGAAAAGAGAAAGACAAAAAATTTATCCACTTTCCAAGTAACCCATCAACTCTACCATTAATACTCCCAACCATCCGTCTTGATAATAATGACAGATAGCCATTAAAAAAAAAGAAGATGCATATGTGTGCGGGATTATGCTTAGTACCGTCACTCGTTCCAATAGCCTATGGTGTGTAGGGTAATTGAGGTGAAAGCCCTTTACGTGAGGAGTCACAAACCACAATACATAATTGTG